>JARQZK010000006.1:587500-597500 GCA_030704885.1 Cynegetis impunctata | reverse complement strand
TGTGAAAACTTGTGCTGTAAGAATTGAAAAACTATTTCTGTTTGTTCAAAAATTAATTTAAAGATGTTTAAAAAATATATAAATTCCTTATCTTGTAAGTAAGATATTAATCCGCGTGCTGTATTTAAAGTTACTCTATCGGTGAAAAATTCCTCACTTTCAACTAGGTATAGAATTAAATCCCCAAATCCTAAGCGGCCCCAAACAGAGACATTTTCACTAAAATAGTAAAAAGTAAACACTGCCAACAAAATAATTTATTTTTTACCTGTGATCCGGTTAGGCAAGGATGTCTCTCATGATTCCTTGTATTAAAACCGTGGTTTTGTTGTCTGTTACGCTGCACCAAATTGTTTTATTCAGGGGTAGGTCGCAATGTTTTTATCAAAACTTTATGCTCATAACTTAGTGCACTAAAGTTATGGGATAACAAATATTCCACTAAGTCACCATTGAAATTTTTGAAATTAACTTCAGTAACCAAACTCATTTTAAAACAATACGCGAGCAATATAAGTAAACACGCTGCCATTAGTAACTACGATCATACTACGATTCAATTAATGCTTTCCAACGAATTCACTCGATGTCACGCGTAATTCTATAGTTGTGATTGGTCGACATTGTATGAGACTGGGTTCCTATCCGTGTTGTCATTTACATGTGTTTTGCTTTTCTATTGCAATGATGTATTCATTCGGAGTATTTGCATTTTGCTTTTCTGTGGCAGGCATAATGAACGTCGAGAATATACCTTTTTAAGCCTCCGCAGCGTTGCCACAAATCTTGAAAAGAATGAAATGCAGTAAATGTAAATACCTTCTATCTTAATTAATAAATTATATTATATAATGTAGGTTGAAAGTAAGGTAGGTGCATAAAAAAATATGATTTTGATTAATATATTCTGAATGCTGACTATTCAATATAATATATTAGTGAAACACGGAATATTATTGAGGAGGCTTAGCCTCCTTAGCCTCCTTTGACTAGCCGCCCCTGATATATATATATATATATATATATATATATATATATATATATATATATATATATATATATATATATATATATATATATATATATATATATATATATATATATATATATATATATATATATATATATATATAAAAGAGTTGTTTTCTACTCTTTTCTCTCCCCGCCGCATCTCTTCTGTAGAAATTATATTCCTTTTGCAGGTTTTCAAGATTTGTCCTCCTAAGCCCCTCTAAATTGAAGTCACAATATAATAACAAATTTTCTTATTGTTTACATATATACATATATATATATATATATATATATATATATATATATATATATATATATATATATATATATATATATATATATATATATATATATATATATATATATATATATATATATATATATATATATATATATATATATTTTTATATATATATATATATATATATATATATATATACTTATATATGAATCGTGCTGAATCAATGTTTACTATCGATACTGTAACTGATATTTATTTATTTATTTATTTATTTTATCTTGCGTATGGCAGTACAGCGATATACAGTATATAATACAGTACCTATAAAAAATATATTAATATATAATATAGTATAAAAAAGAAAAAAACAAACAATATAATTTTCGGGAATAAAACGACTAAAAACGTTTCTAATACTTCGACCACTTGTAAAATACAAAACAAAATATGCTTATGTTTCTTTGCATATTTTAATTCATACTTATCAAATATTCAAGTATTAGTTATTCATTTATACCTTCCATATAGTTATTGGTACTCCAATTTGTAAATTATTATGCATACTCCATACTTTTTGTTCGCTTGAAACCTTAAATAATCGACAAAATTGTGAATGAGTATATACTATCTTCTCTAATATATTTTATAGTTAAAGAGCAATGATCAGATAGCATTCATTGCATTCGATTTGTATCATAATTAATTGCTGTCTGATTAGATCTTGAATAATATCGAATTCATGGCTCACTGGAAAATCATCCCATTTGTATTCACGCCGTTGGTGATATTAATGGCACATTATATTGTTGGGGAAGTTGTATTACATGTATTTCATCCGTATCGGGGTTGTCTTACTTGATATCATATTTCCGCTTTGATATTGTTAATTAATTAACTCGATAACTCCTTTTTCTATCGTTGTTCCTGTCTAAGAATTAGAATGGATAGAGTTGTGCCTCGGTTTTTGATATATGGGGTAAGAGTTTTCACATGCGATCAAATAGACAACAAATTCAGGCAAGAGAATTCAGAGCTGATAAATAATCATAATAGCATTGAGTAAATATTTTATCGCATATATATATATATATATATATACAGTGTGTCGCATTTAAGATGAAGACACACCCATATTTCAGTTATTCAAAGGAATATTGATTTGAATTTTCTCAGAATCATAAACGGCGGTGGGACATATTTTTTAAGATACTTAACCGAATTCTGAATTTTAAACTCGACCTACTACGAATTGACAAATAGGGCCGATTCTCAATATTTTATTTCTCGTTAGAGATATCGAAAAAAGTTATAAGAAAAGTTGTTCAGAAAATTTTTTTTGGCCTATATACCAATTTTCATGACAAAATTCGCATTTTTAATTTTTTCAATATTTTGGTATCCCATAATTATTAAGAGTTTTCTTTTTTCAATTTTATACTTAGTGTGCCATGAAAAATAATAAAATTGAGAGAAGCGTCAAATACTAGTTAGTTTGAGGTATTGCGATAAGTTAAATTTAGTGAATTAGTGATCAGAGAATCAAAATGCCATTAACTTCACGTGAAAAAATCGAAATAATTCGGTTGTTTGGTGATAATTCTCGTAGCAGCAGACAAGTTGCTGCAGAGTTTAACTTGAGACACCCCGAACGTGCTTTTCTTACTCATGGAAAAGCAGCCGCTGTAAATGCTCTTTTCACTGAAACTGGCAGTATTGTTAAAATGTATCAGAATGGTCAAACTCGTCTAATACACCCGCATCTTTACGATAACGATATACTCAAGATAAATCGAGCAAGTCCATGCATGAGCCTCCGAGATTTATCATCTCGACTTAATACTGGCAAGGATAAAATTAGAAGATACTTCATACGTCACAAAATTAAGCCGTATAAATCTAAGTTCTTGCATTCATTGAAAGAAGGCGATAATAATTAAATATTAGACTATTGTTATTGGGCTCAGGTAATGTTTCAAACGACAGACATTTTATATATATACCTATATATATATATATATATATATATATATATATATATATATATATATATATATATATATATATATATATATATATATATATATATATATATATATATTTATATTTGAAATGATTGGGTTTCTAGGTTAAGTAGTAAATTAATTTATTCTATATAAATAACGTTTCAGCGTAATTGCCTTTTTCAGTATATCACAAACCATTGACATTAAGCGTCTATATGGTTTCCTTAATTCGGTCTAGTCAATACTCTAGACTAGACCGAAAATGGGAAACCATAAAGACGCTTAATGTCAATGGTTTGTGAAATACTGAAGAAGGCAAATACGCCAGAACGTTTATTTATATAGAATAAATTAATTTACTACTTTACCTAGAAACCCAATCAGTTCAAAGATAAACATATAGAAGACTATAGAAGACTAGGTAACAATAATTCAAATTATATATATACATATATATATATATATATATATATATATATATATATATATATATATATATATATATATATATATATATATATATATATATATAAATTTATATATATATATATATATATATATATATATATATGCATTTTCAGTTATTCCATTATCTGACGATCATTTAAACTGCTGTCAGAACTTAATGATAGGAGTATCACAGTTGATAACATCGTATTTTATTCGAAAAGAGTTCATATTTGTATCCAATAAGAAATGAATTGAATATTATTATAGAAAAATATCATACGTCTCTGATTAGTATAAATATCAAAATGTGACGGACGTTCACATTGCAAATCAGATTTAATATTTTATGCACCAGAAACTATAATTCAATTAGCAAATTTTTCATTTGCAATAAAAATCAAAACTTAAATTGAGTAAATATTTTGGCATCTGCAAACGGTGGGCAAGGAGATTAGCGGATTCTTAAAATCACTGGCAAAAGGCGTGAAAATAAATAATCTACAACATATCTGTAATTATGCTTAATCGTCGCCATTTTAATCTAGATATTTGAGGCCTTGAGCACCTCCTAAGCTCAGGTGATTGAGTTGGACCGTTAAAATTTGTTACGTAAACAGATTTGGTGTTATGAAAGTGCACATTGAAGGTTTCAATTACAGCCCAAATTTTTATGTTGAACTTTTAAGAATTTTTTGAGGATTCTCGAGCATACATAAATTGTACCGATGGTAGAAATATGCTTCAAATTGATAATGAGATTTATTAATTACTATTTTTAAAAAAAATTGGAAAAACTACGGTCTTAGTTACAAAGAAAAATGCAAATAGATAAAATTCTCTCAAAAATCAACATTTCAATACTTACAACAATCCATCATCAAACTTTTACTCAGTTTCAGGTTTCAACATTTTACAAGCAACTTTAACCACAGATTTCTTTTCTATGAAAATTATACAATGTTAATTGTTGATATGCGACTCAAAGGCAAACGGTTAAGGTAAACGTCAAGTTTCATTTAACGTTGCAACAGTTAATTTGAATAATTCAGTCAGCGACAGAAAGGTACACAACCAGGATCAATTCAAACTATTCCCAAGTTTCTGGGGTAAATGTGTGTTTATCAAGAGACGTTAATGTAAGCAAACTGTAGACAGACCAAAAACGTGTACCGACCGCAAACGACTGGACTGCCATTGTTGAATTCAACACAGAGTCGCACACATAAGGAAATTCAAATGTTTTAGAGATAATTCGATTCATGAATTAACGAATATATAATATATATATATATATATATATATATATATATATATATATATATATATATATATATATATATATATATATATATATATATATATATATATATATATATATATATATATCAGGGGCGGCTAGTCAAAGGAGGCTAAGGAGGCTAAGCCTCCTCAATAATATTCTGTGTATCACTAATATATTATATTAAATAGTCAGCATTCAGCATATTCATATTAATCAAAATCATATTATTTTATGCACCTACCTTCCTTTCAACCTACATTATATAATATAATTTATTTATTACGATAGAAGGTATTTACATTTACTGCATTTCATTCATTTCAAGATTTGTGTCAACGCTGCGGAGGCATGGGAAGGTATATTCTCAACGTTCATTATGCCTGCCACAGAAAAGCGAACTCACTCCACTCAAAAACAAATACTCCGAATGAATACTTCATTGCAATAGAAAAGCAAAACACATGTAAATGGCAACACCGATAGAGCCCAGTCTCATACAATGTCGACCAATCACAACTATAGAATTTCGCGTGACATCTAGTGAATTCGTTAGATTAATTGAATCGTAGTGTGATCGTAGTGTCTAATGGCCGCCGAGAACAGCAGTGTGTTTACTTATATTGCTCGCGTATTGTTTAAAAATGAGTTAGGTTACTGAAGTTAATTTCAAAAATTTCAATGGTGACTTAGTGGAATATTTGTTATCCCATAACTTTAGTGCACTAAGTTATGAGGATAAAGTTTTGATAAAAACATTGCGACCTACCCCTGAATTAAACAATTTGGTGCAGCGTAACAGACAACAAAACCGCGGTTTCAATACAAGAAATTATGAGAGACATCCTTGCCTAACCGGATCACAGGTAAAAAAGAAATTATTTTGTTGGCAGTGTTTACTTTTTACTAGTGAAAATGTCTCTGTTTGGGGCCGCTTAGGATTTGAGGATTTAATTCTATACCTAGTTGAAAGTGAGGAATTTTTCACCGATAAAGTAACTTTAAATACAGCACGCGGATTAATATCTTACTTACAAGATAAGGAATTTATATATTTTTTAAACATCTTTAAATTAATTTTTGAACAAACAGAAATAGTTTTTCAAATCTTACAGCACAAGTTTTCAGATGTAATTTATTCACGAAATCGGCTCAAGTTTCTTTTGGAAAAAATTTCAAAATTTCGTGCAGAAGTTTATTTTAAAAAACTATTTTCTGTATTTCAAACTACTGATGATACGACTCAATTTAGCCCAAAACGAAAGAAATTCAGTTACGCAGATATGGAGCTTCATTATAAGCAAATATTTTAAGAAATTTTGGATACTATTAGGGGTCAAATAGAAATAAGGTTCTCTGATTTGAAAGAACTGCATTTCTTCGACTTACTCAATAAAAATTTGTTAACCGGATTTTCGGCTAACTTTCCAGATAACCTTTTGGAAAATTTATGTCAAAAATACACTTTTTTTGATAAGGTGGTCATAAAAAGTGAACTGTGTGTTGTTTACAATGACAATGAAATTTTGGGGCAAAATGAAATTCATGTGAGGACTATTAAATATCTTTTTGATAATGATTTGAATCAAGATTTACCCCAAGTTTATAAACTCTTATGTCTAATTGTTTCTATCCCGGTAAAACTTTTGGCGAAAGACAAAAAATTTTATGAGGATATTATAAGTAGATTATTTTGCTAACGTTAAAGATCGCAGAAGCCCGCTAATCTTCAAAAATATATAATAACTTTTTATTTGCTCTCACCAGCTGTTAACAAATTCGTTAAGTAGGTAGGTAGGTACCTATTTTGTGAAAGAAAAAAAAATTTGATGAATAGATGAATTGATTAATTGGCTGAGAAGAGTTTTTGTGAATATTGTAAATAGGAGTTGTAGGTCTCAAGGTAAACACTCGAAAGTGAAAACAAATTAATAGCTTAGGGTGTTTGTTTTACTTTGATTTCCTTTAAATTATGAAGCGGTTGACCTTGAAATCCTGAAAATTTTCGCCTATGATGTATTTTTTAACACCTCTTGTAGCCTCCTCAAACCAAAACCTCACGAGCCGCCACTGATATATATATATATATATATATATATATATATATATATATATATATATATATATATATATATATATAAGTAAACTATAGGTTTTTAGGATGGCAGCGATAAAACAAATGATTTACTCTTTTTTCATCAGCTCGAGCTTTCGAGATTGCTTTATTTCATCATTAGTGCTACATCATTAGCGCTACAAGATATTAGTTAATAATTAACTATCATTTAGATTTCAAAGAAAAAACGGGAAGAAAGCCAGACTTCTACAAATTTGCAACATTATATACATATAAGAATCGAAATTATATCCATTAATTTATTTTATTCACGTATCCGTCAAATGTCTGAAAAGTGTGAAATGTCAATACTCCCAAGCTGGTTTTTTTGCGGTGACATTATAACCAACTTGTCAGACTCAACTAGAGCGTGATCAATATCTAAATAATACAAAACATGTATAAACAAACATAAAAATAAACGAAAATCTGACTCTATAGTTAGTCAAAATATACAAATAAAAGAAGAACAAAAATTATATAAATAACAAATATAAAAAGGGAGTAATAAATTTACAAGAAACACAAAACAAACAATAAACGTAGAAACAACGACCAGCAGAAGTCCCATCAACAGCCTATTCAAAAGCACGCCCTCCTCTCGAACTCCTTATATCCTTGTCCATGTGTATTAAGTTTGAGTAAATTGTGTGTATGTGGTCAATATCCACTTTCCTATTCATAGTGTCAGGTTCCTGGGGGTGTTTCTTTCGCTGTCAAATATTTCGACCTCATTGTAATTTAACTTACTTAATGTTCGCCCCGTCTCACCGGGGCATTGATTAGGCTTCTGCTGGTCGTTATTTTTACGTTTATTGTTTATTTTGTGATTCCTGCAAATTGACTACTCCATTTTTATATTTTTTATTCATTAATTTTTGTTCTTCTTTTATTTGTATATTTTGACTTACTTCAGAGTCAGATTTTCGTTTGTTTTTACGTTTGTTTATACATGTTTTGTATAATTTAGATATTGATCACTCTCGAGTTGAGACTGATCAGTTGGTTATAATGTCACCGCAAAAAAAACAGCTTGGGAGTACTCACATTTCACACTTTTTAGACATTTGACGGATACGCAAATAATAGTATATTATTCAACGAGCACAAAATGATTGCTATTTTTCACGAGGGTGAAGTTTGCGACACGAGCTGCAAGCGAGTGTCGCAATTCACCCGAGTGAAAAATTGTAATTTTGTGCGAGTAGAATACTATACTTTGTCCACGACTTCCTCGAAAAAATTAGTAATAATCTGCATTTTCAACAATAAAAATAGTTATCAAAAGCGTTGACATAACATTTTCTGTGTTCACTGAAAACTGCATACTCACGTAAACGTCAACTATTTCACTTGACATCGATTCCATTCCTTTCTTTCACTCTGATAAAAATGAAATAGATAATTTATTAGAATAAATATTCAATAAGTTGGGCATTATATTAAATATTAGTTTAATAATTTGCCTAAAAGTTATCTTAGTTACATAAAACCTAAAAATCTAATAACAATACTATCCTAACAATGTGAATGATAGTCTCAAGTTTGGACATACGTTTTGAGTGTGACGTCATGCAGTGTATAATAAACCATTATACACACTAGTGAATAATAGGTATAATTATACTTCAGGAAGCACAAGTATAATGAATGATTTATAGTACAGTCGTGGACAAAATAAATTAATGAATATAATTTCGATTCTTATAGATACTGTTGCAAATTTGTAGAAGTCTGGCTTTTCGTTTTTTCTTTGAAATCTAAATGATAGTCAATTTGTTAAAACAGAAACTTCACTCCTGTATTTGAAGTTATATAAAATAACTTTCCTTATAAATTGAAGTTCATTTCAATTTCATATATAGAATGCCTGTTATTAGAGCAATCTGGGTAAACAAGACGCAGCTTTATTAATGAATATGCATCCAATACTTTTGATTCATTAGGTCAACGGAGCGTAAATATTGTTTTGAAACAAAATAATGGAATTATAATTGGCTTATATCGCAAGGCACAGCAGTTATTATTTACATGAAGAAAAGTAAGATTGTGGTAGATAGGAGAAACAGTTGAAATTCCTAACAAATTGAATATAAGTACTATGGGATATTCTAATTAATTGAATTATATTTATAATACTCCAATATCCTTAACCATTATCCTTCAAAATAGTTGATGGCTGTAATTCTATTTTCTATTTCGAAATCTGAAAAATCAGTGAGAAGTTGTTATTGAAAATTGTTGTAAATTATTGAATAAAGTTATAAAAATAATAAAAAATCAAAATTTCATTGAAGACTGGATGATGTTTGTGCATATATACAGGGTGTCCCACCGGGAAAGAACGCGATCTGTATATGGAAAACTACACATAGGAAATTTGACAGTATACTAATGTTGATAGGGGCAACTCGACTAAAATATTTTTAAGATGGTGGCACTTCCGGTTATACCGGAAGTAGATACCAACTTGCTTATTTCAAATTGGATAACCTATATATTGATACATTTTTAGATTCTACGCTAGATTCTAGGCAGATTTTATGTATTATGTCCTATACCTAAGTCTAAGCGTTTCTGACATATTTAGGTTTTTATGTCAAAAATGACGATTGCAAGCCCTAATATAATTATCAATTGTTCCTATAAGGATTGCCGTATTACTTACTTTGGGGTAGATTCTTTATTGAAAAAGACTTGCTTCAATAGATTTTGTATAGTATTTGGATAACTAATCATACAGGGTGTTCGAAAAAAAAGATCTAAAATGAGATTGAGAAAACTGACAAAAATCAATTTTTTCAAATGGAAACCCCCCATTTTTCTTATTTTGTAGTATTTAGGATTTAAAAAGAAGGTTACTTTGTATAAAGTTATCTATACCTAAAATTTGAAGT
>JARQZK010000006.1:455000-582500 GCA_030704885.1 Cynegetis impunctata | reverse complement strand
AGATATGTTGCAAAGATGAAGAGTAATAAGCATATTGTTATATTATTATAAAAATTTGAGTTTGGTATCAGTATTAATTTAATTCCTCCCTGCGTCATTCTATCATCATTTCACCTGGTAACGGTAACAAATGAAATAGACTTGAATTATAACGTTATGCTACCGCTATAAATAATTTCGCAATGAAATTTTGGATTCCCGGCATATTTCGTGAAGTTTATCCAGTATCAAGCAGGGTGTTAAATGAAGCACCAAAACTTTGAAAACTACTGCTATTTGTTGTCTCAAGTTTTAATACCAGGATAATTGGAATTTGAGATCTTGACTCCGATTTACAAAATGGAAACATTAGGGGAATGTGGACCTAGAATAACGCTCATTCATCCCTGGTGAAAGCAAATACTATATTAGAATAATTTATCACAAAGCATGCAGTGAGATTTCCCTGAAGAATTATGGTCGATTGACTTTTTATTTTAACACTAAATACCTGAATAATCCATAAACATATAATTATTCTCATCGACAAAAATATTTGGAGTAAGTGCATGAAACATTGACAGTCGAATTCTTTGGTTTGAAACTGATTAAATAGTTATTTATGTACTAAGGGCGTTATATAGATCCTAACGACCGTAGGGAAACATTCGTCCCGAGGGATGAATGTTGCCTGATGGGCGTTAGGATCTAGTAACGCACGTGGTGCATACAAAATTTTATTTTTCACGAAAAAGTTATTTTATTATGATGAGAAATCGATTTAAAAATCGGTTCATTGCTCCTATACTTTCCATTTTCCTTCTCATAGTAGGCATGCTATTGGTGGATATTTTGACGTTTGTGAATATGTTTGTCATCATATTTAGTGAATGTCATTGCTGCTTTCTTTGTGTAGTCTTATATAAATAATGGAAATAAAAATGAATTTACCTAAGAATATCATAAAAAATGCAGCCAAAGCTGCGAATAATTAATTGCCGGAGAAATCCAAAGTCGTATACGACAAGGATTATGAAGTATTTAATCAATGGAATTTTGCTTCATTTCTCCTCGTACAATGAGCGGGCTTTATGATCCATAATACCCGCTCATAATGCCCTAGGGCATAATGAGTGTATTTACAGCAACCTTATATAAGGCAAAATCAAAAAATAATATAGGGGAGACCGGGGCAGGTTGTAACATTTTTTGCTTTATCGACATTTATGCGAAAACTATTTGTATAAGATGTGTTTTTTGGTCATTATATTCAATAAACCTTTGTGAAGGTTATAAGGGTTTTTAATTTGGACGTAATATAATACTTTTTTAGATATATTGAAAATAAGTGAGGCCGAATTTTGTTACAATTTACCCCACCCCAGGGGTAAGTTTTACCATCGCTGGGGTAAGTAGTAACACTATATTCTACCTTGAAAAAATAGCTATGATTATGATTTTGAAGCAAAAATCTATGAAAAACTTGCTAAATGGGTAATATATAAATAAAAATACACTCCAATACAAAAATTATTTATTTTAAATGGTAAAGCATGCAAAAGATATTGATATCTAATTTAAGAAAACCTCGAAGAAAACATTACAACAAGTTGTAACAAAATAATTTCAAAACCGTAATTTTAACAAAATAAATAATAACTTCCTAATAGTTAACAGAAAACATAACTAAAATAAACATTTAGATATCCCAAAAGTGAAACTTATGAAGATATTGAGTCAGTCTTCATCTGAATCACAATGATGACATATGTAAATGGCATCCCCAGGAGTACATTCTTCATGTGCCCACTGTTTACAAGTTATACATTGGGTCCAAGTTTCTCCAGCTCAACTTCTGGAAAAACTTTCGCAGGAAACAATACAAATGACATCGTCCTCACCAGATTCATCATCGGACGAGTCCTGTAGGACTTTTCTTTTTGCTCTTTTTACCTTTGATGTAGGTGCTTTTCCTTTTTTAAGTTTTGCTCTCGCTTCAGATTTTAATGCTTCCAGTTCTGGTGTATCGGTTAAAACAGCAGACTTTCGCATTTTTCGGCCCCTAGTTGTTTGTTTTTTTGGCGCAGCCTTTGGAAGGGGGCGGACGGCTACTGGGGAAAAGTTGAGTGTCGTTGCTCGATTAGGCGGCAAACCACTGGAAGTAGATGGTAAGTCTAAGTCTTCAACTACGGAACTAGCATGGTCAAATGAATTGTGGGTGTCCATTGATGCATTAGCTGGTGTTTCATCACTACTGATGTTACTGATCTGATTGATTCATTATTTAAAACTCTATTTATGGCTTCCTCCATATATTCTTTGGGTGTCTCGCCCCTATTAGTCTTTTTCTTATAGGTACTCATGCTAAAACCAATTAAAAAATATTTTATTTCACTATTAAATTGGCCGGGGTAAGTTGTAACATGTTACAATTTGCCCCAAGGAAAATGTTACAACTTGCCCCATCGGTCACATTACATATATTTTATTTTTTTTCGTCTAACTAATAGCGGTAACATTTTTTAAAAGCATGCATATGTAACTATATACATCAACAAACAACACACAAATGCAAGTTTAACAAATGCGACAACAGATAAAATGTTAATCAAATTTGATTCCTACCTTTGAAGTTTGAGTCGACGTCACGAATTCACAAAACTGAACTTTTTTCGGAAACCGCGTGGCCTCAACCTTTGAATGTTGGTGATTGAGTTACAGAGAGGTGTATTGGCATACGTAAGGCGGAAACCAGCGACTGGCGCAGATTGAAGATTTCGCTACTGTTGCAACTTACCCCGTGTTACAACCTGCCCCGGTCTCCCCTACAAGTGAAAAATAAAATATGTTTTATACTGAAATCCATTGTAGACGATAAAACTGAAAATCTTCTGTTCCATGCTCAATACTTGATGATGACAAATCCGTGTATGGTGGCCACCTAAGGATGTGAAAAGATATGTGTGTTAGATCTTTGTCGGTCCTACTCGACTTGGAGGGAGATACTAATCGATTCCGATGTGTGGCGCTGTGAAATGTTCGCATGTCATAAGACCTCATCTTAGCAATTATTATGAAATGGTTATGAGAGTTCGATTCATTTATCAACTCATATTAGGAGCAATCGACCCCGGGGTTCGAACTCGGGACCTCCATGGCTAGCATTTAGGAGGTCTCGACTGGTCTGTCATGAGTTTTTCTCAGATGTTTTCCCATGGCGCTTGTAAATCACTGCTCACATACTTAGAATTCGAATGCTGAGCCAGTATTATCCTCTGAACATTACCCACACTTACTATGTTCCATAAATATCCAGTCGCACCCATCCTTAATGCACTTGTACATACAAGTATATTCTTTGATTTAGTTCAAGGAGTTCATCTCCATAACTCAAGCTGCCCGCCTCCCTGACACATAGTTCAGGCAGGAATGAAACACGGGGTCTTTTCTTTTCCTTTTTCGATTCATTGACCATAATTGACGAAACCCTACTGAAGAACGAAACAATCTCTCTAGTGTTTCCATCGTGTGGCACGAGACTCGAGGTTTCTAACACTCTCCGTTAAATAATGGGTGGGAACGCCATGTCGTCAAGCTTATGATACTAGCTCCGCTAGTATATTGATTTGGTAAATCTTCGTTTTTCAAAACGTATATATATATATATATATATATATATATATATATATATATATATATATATATATATATATATATATATATATATATATATATATATATATAATAAAGTCTATGAGTTCTCGGCAAATAAAAAGGGGCCAACTAACGAAGAATCACAACCATTTCGTCAATAATGTCTATATTTCGGATATAGATTATATCCTTCCTCAGGACTCTACAAATATACATGGTATTAGAACATAATTAGAAAATTAAAATATTCACAATTTACAACTAACAAGGCTGGATGTAAATTAAACCATAACAGAAAATGCAGTGTATGTTGAATATAAGAGTCACCAAACAGTACTTAATGAAACATTGAAACAAAAATGAGAGCTAAATCCAAAATCAATATCGAAATTAACAACATAACCCTCCAACGAAACCGAAAGCAATAAAATGACAAATGTCAAACAGGTTCCCAATATTTGCAGTAACCATAGATAAGCGTCTCCGTGTAAGAGGTGTCACCTAGAGGGTGTCACAAACAGAGGGTATAGATGTCATATGAACAATACAAATATGAAGTCAAAACTAAAGAATATCAACAAAGAACACAGAACAAAACTCTTGACAGACAAACCACGATGAGTTTCAGACAAAGAAACACCTGGAACAAAAACACAATCAAAAATTCAGAGAAAGAAGATGACTATAGACACAACTGAGTCTTGCAATGTCAGTTCTTTCATTAACGTTGTTCGGATTATGATTTATATGGCACATCTCTAAAAATATTCTTTTTTGACCATTGGATGCCCTATCCAAAATTTTGAAATTTGTAAAATCAAAACAATGTCCCATACTTGTCGAATGGAGTGCCAACGCACATCTATCCGGGTGAAGTCTGACATAACTTTTATGGAGAGTCGTCCTTCTTTTGATGGTCTGAGATGTTTGACCTATATATATCCCATCACAATCCAAGCAAGGCACACTGTAAACAACGTCTGAATTGGACGATAGAGGAATCCTGTCTTTCAATTTCGTGAAAACACATCGACCCACCAGAAAGTTATATTTAGCCAATTTAAGATGTTTAATACTTGAGAAGATGTGTGAAAGCTTCGCAGTTAGAGCTGAGAAGTATGGTATAGATCTATATTTGAGAACCGGAGTCTGTGAGTTAGTTCGTGACAAATCCTCCGTGTGGTGGATCATCAGAGGTGCGGGAATAGATCGCCTAGCATCAGTATTCCATAGAATCTTCCTTATAAGTGGTCTCGGATAACCATTGTGGATCAAGATTCGTTCTAAACGGAGCAATGAACTACGACTATAATCTATGTGAGTGATATTTAGAATTCTCTCCTTAAGCTGACTAATGGTATTAAACTTCAAGCTCCAATCATGATGTGAACGGAAATGTAAGTATCTGCTGATTTTTGGTTGCCCCATGGGAGGTTGCCTTAGTCCGGTTCTTGCATCTATAGTGATGTCTTCTTTACTCAGAGCATGTATGCCTAAGTTATCTTTTCAGCTCCCCTTTTTATTTCAGTATGTCGATGATCTCATTCTAACTTTACCTGAAGACAGAATTGAAGAAATAGTGGAAGTTTTTAACTCCTATGACCAACATATTGTTTTCACTGTGGAGAAAGAAACTGTTGAATTTGTACCGTTTCTGGATACTAAAGTTATCAGGACCAATGAATATCAAATCAAGTTAGATTGGTATCAGAGACCATCATCTTCCGGCAGATACTTACATTTCCGTTCACATCATGATTGGAGCTTAAAGTTTAATACCATTAGTCAGCTTAAGGAGAGAATTCTAAATATCACTCACATAGATTATAGTCGTAGTTCATTGCTCCGTTTAGAACGAATCTTGATCAACAATGGTTATCCGAGACCACTTATAAGGAAGATTCTATGGAATACTGATGCTAGGCGATCTATTCCCGCACCTCTGATGATCCACCACACGGAGGATGTGTCACGAACTAACTCACAGACTCCGGTTCTTAAATATAGATCTATACCATACTTCTCAGCTCTCACTGCGAAGCTTTCACACATCTTCTCAAGTATTAAACATCTTAAATTGGCTAAATATAACTTTCTGGTGGGTCGATGTGTTTTCACGAAATTGAAAGACAGGATTCCTCTATCGTCCAATTCAGACGTTGTTTACAGTGTGCCTTGCTTGGATTGTGATGGGATATATATAGGTCAAACATCTCAGACCATCAAAAGAAGGATGACTCTCCATAAAAGTGATGTCAGACTTCACCCGGATAGATGTGCGTTGGCACTCCATTCGACAAGTATGGGACATTGTTTTGATTTAACAAATTTCAAAATTTTGGATAGGGCATCCAGTGGTCAAAAAAGAATATTTTTAGAGATGTGCCATATAAATCATAATCCGAACAACGTTAATAAAAGAACTGACATTGCAAGGCTCAGTTGTGATATATATAAATATATATTTATTTATTTATATATATTAATATATATATATATATATATATATATATATATATATATATATATATATATATATATATATATATATATATTTTTATCTTCTTTCTCTGAATTTTTGATTGTGTTTGTTCCAGGTGTTTCTTTGTCTGAAATTCATCGTGGTTTGTCTGTCAAGAGTTTTGTTCTCTGTTCTTTGTTGATATTCTTTAGTGTTGACTTCATATTTGTATTGTTCATATGACATCTATACCCTCTGTTTGTCTATCTAGGTGACACCTCTTACACGGAGACGCTAATCTATGGTTACTGCAAATATTGGGAACCTGTTTGACATTTGTCATTTTATTGCTTTCGGTTTCGTTGGAGGGTTATGTTGTTAATTTCGATATTGATTTTGGATTTAGCTCTCATTTTTGTTTCAATGTTTCATTAAGTACTGTTTGGTGACTCTTATATTCAACATACACTGCATTTTCTGTTATGGTTTAATTTACATCCAGCCTTGTTAGTTGTAAGTTGTGAATATTTTAATTTTTTAATTATGTTCTAATACCATGTATATTTGTAGAGTCCTGAGGAAGGATATAATCTATATCCGAAATATAGACATTATTAACGAAATGGTTGTGATTCTTCGTTAGTTGGCCCCTTTTTATTTGCTGAGAACTAATAGACTTTATTATTTAAATTTTACGGCAATACTCCCTTTTCTATATATATATATATATATATATATATATATATATATATATATATATATATATATATATATATAATAATATTTATTACATAATAATATTTCAATTACACAAATGGTAGGAGTTTGGCAAGCCATTCTTCAACTCCACATAACAAAGTGAAGTTTTCAAAATTTCACGATAATTGAATATGTCCATCAAAATTACTACAACCAATATTTTATGGATTGAATAACGCTGTCATTACTGAACCAGGGAAACGTGAAATTAAAGCAACGAACTTCGAATGAAAGGAAGTAATGCTATGGGAAGATGATAATTAACGAATATATGAGCACCTTTAACGAAGTGATCAAAATAGCACTAAAATATCCAATCGAGGTGAAAAAAAATTGGCAAACGAAAAAATTTATCTCATAGACGTATGTATGTATATATGTATTTATGTAACGGAATATTTGAAAGTGATTTTGACCCCTTCAACACGTCGACCGATGAAAATGTAATTATTTGAATAGTTTGTTTCATTAACCTTATTAGGACCATCAGAATTAGCGATTTTCCAAATCCAATACCTGGTTGTGTCTTTTTGCCAAACACGCGTTTGAAAACGTTTTAAAAATATAAGAGCAAAAATGAATCAATATAAAAAAATATAAAATAAGTGATAGTTTAAAATGACTAATAAACGCGCTTTTGTAGATAACCGAAAAAAAGTAGCAAATAAAGAATATTTTAAATAGACTAAAAAAACACGCTTTGATAGAAAAGCAAACTGAAAAGTAGAAAATAAGTTTCAATAAATTTAAATTAGGAATAGTGTAGTTAACTTAATGCCTTCAGTTTCTCCAATATCTGTCATTAAAATATTGAAACAATTGACTCCAAGTACCCCACGCTTTTCTACAATAAAACAAATTTTTTTGTTAAATACACTATTCTTAAATTTATTGAAAATTATTTTCTACTTTTTGTTTGCTTTTCTATTAAAGCGTTTTAAATAGTTTTTTGAACTATTATTCATTGAGGTTATGTATTATGGAATCAGTTCGACTTCATCTGTAAGGAAAACAATTCGGACATCGAAAATGGTTTCAGTTTATTCCGTCGTCCAGTGGACAGAGATTTTCCTTAGTCCTCGATACACGTCATTATATCAAATTGATGCGGAACTCATCTGCTCTATTCGTAGGACTGAACCTGGTCCAATTCCGGTAGAAATAGAAAGACACCTGCAGCTTTACCTTTTCATTTGTCGGATGTTTCTCTTAGTGCAAACGGCCGGCACGATGGCAGTGCTAGTGCTAACAAGATATGTTCTTTATTTCCCTGTTCATATAGAGACTTTGTTCTGAACCAGGTTTAACGTTTTCCGGCAAGTGATTCAGTGCAACGCTCGCACCGTTACACTCTCCCTACCGAGCTGCTAATGAGAATTTATCTAAGTTTAGTCGGGAAGTTGTGATTAAATTTGCGGAGTAGTATATTACATTATGTGTTCATTAATGAATTCGAAAGACTGCTAGTTTTGTGGCAATTCAGCGAACGGTGCGAGTTCTCGCAAATTGCATTAGGGAAAGTTTGAGGAAGCATTTTATATATCAACTTATGAGGAACTAATAGAATGAGTAGGCTTCGTGAAAGCAGTACGGAAATTTGAATGTACAAATTTCCTCAGGTATGTTTCAAAGCGGAGAGCATTGTATGTATAAATATTTATATGTTCAGAAAGATTTCCGCGGTCGGAAGTATTTGAAAAACTTGGTTCTCGGAATGAACGCGTAAAAGATTTGAAAAATCCCGACGTTTTGGCTCCTTTTGCGAGGCCATCTTCAGGAGAATTAGAAAGGGAATAGTTCAAATACGTGGCCTAAATCTGCCTACTCCACGAATCGAATTAGGAGGAATCGGAAACAATACGATTGCGTGGTCTCAAAATGCCTACTCCACCAACCGTACTGCTTCCTGTGATTTTCGTTGGGAATTTTATCCTTGATGGATCTGACCAGATGGAAGTGTTTTTGTTGGGTGGTGAATATTGTTTTGATTTTTGTGTGTTTGAGAGATCTTGCGATATTATCTGAATAATTTAGGTGTAGATTCTTGGTCAGTGGGATTGGAAGGTGGTAGATGTGGGGTGATGTTTGTGTGTTTGCGTATGTTCTTGTTGATTTGATATCTGTTGTAACCGTTCTGTAATAATATATGTTTTAGAGTATTGAGTTCTGATTCACGGTGTTCGTCGTCAGATAGTCAAATGGAGCGGTAGATTAGGGTATTAACTACAGAGTTAAGTTGAGAAGGATGGTGGTGAGACTGGGCATTCAGATAACGGTTTGTGTGGGTGGGTTTACGATGAACTGAATAAGAGAAGCCTTGGGATGGAAGTTTTTTGACCATGACATCGAGGAATGGCAGAGACCCATCGTTTTCCATTTCCATTGTGAATTGGATACTTGAATGTATGCCACTCAAATCATTCAAGAAGTGGAGCAACGAGTCTCCGCGATGGGGCCAGATTACAATGGAATTTGCTCGAAATTCAGAATGCTTGCATAAGGTTTGTGTATTGCTCTCCTTACAGAGATCATGTCACACCTTTTAGGAGGGGATTGAACGAACTGAGTTTTAAGGAAACAGCGGAATATCTCTATGTTATTTTTCTATACAAACTATATATCTAGAATGTCCGCAATACCTATTCAATAAATTGGTATTCAGGAGCACAGCACATAATCTTAATGTTAGAAACAAGGATCAGTACATTATATCTGAGTACACAAGTATGAGGGTTGTTTCGAGTATATGGCACAGTTTCTGCTCAATGAGTATATCTCTTTGATAGGTAAAAATTTTTATGTTGGGATTTTTGAAAGGAAATTGAGAAATTTTATTTTTGATAATGGTATTTAGCTTCTGGTGAAACCTGTTTTTGTTTTTTATTTTTCTCTAAATTTTTATATTTCTTTTTGTTAGTGATATTTCTTGTTCTCACAGTGTATCTCAGTAATTAAGTGAAGACACTATCAGGTATTGGATTTGGAAAATCGCTAATTCTGATGGTCCTCATAAAGTTAATGAAACAAACTATTCAAATAATTACATTGTCATTGGTCGAAGTGTTGAAGGGGTCAAAATCACTTTCAAAAATTCCGTTACATAGATACATATATACATACATATGTCTATGAGATTAAGTTTTTCGTTTGCCGATTTTTTTTCACCTCGTTTGGATATTTTAGTTCTATTTTGATCACTTCGTTAAAGGTGCTCATATATTCATTAACTATCATCTTCCCTGAGCATTACTTCCTTTCATTCGAAGTTCGTTGCTTTAATTTCACGTTTCCCTGGTTCAGTAATGACAGCGTTATTTAATCCATAAAATATTCGTTGTAGTAATTTTGATGGACATATTCAATTATCGTGAAATTTGGAAAGCTTCTTTGTTATTGGTTGTACTTGATTCTTTAGAATTGGTTTCTTATCTTATACTAACAGACGCTTTTTTAATTACTGTACTGATTTATTTATTCGATAGAACACACGTTTACTTCATAATAAATATATGGAAAGTTGAGCCATTTCAGTATGTTAGTGAAGAATAATTTTGAGCTAAAAAAAATCAGTTAGGTGAGACTCATTTTATTAATTTCAGATATCTTCTGTTTTCTGGTCATTTCTATGTTTCCAACAAAAATTCTTTTATTATAGATGTGAAAAGTTGTTTTTTCTATTTTTGATGTTTTCAGATTTGGTTTTCAGAAACTAGCTATAACTTGAATATTTACTTCTTTCATATGTTTTTGCTTAGCAAATTTTTCATCATAAATATTCACAATTGAATATATATTAGATTATTTCGTACGATGAATCTCATGGCATATTCCCATGGATATAGAACACGTAATTTAAAACTGATAATTTCAGAAACACTCTATACTATAAAAAGAATGCTCTCGAAACGTGATATATTATTGGGAAAGGTTGGGAATTTTCTCGATCATAATAATCTCGTTAGTCACAATCAATATATCTTTCGACGTTTTCGTTAAACGGGTGACTTGCTCACCTATGTCACACATCTTCAGATAAGCATTATCGAGGATCATGGAGGATCATTAGCAGTTATCCTAGATAACTCAGACGTCTTCGACCGAATTTGTCACAAGGCACTACCATTGAAGCTTGAACCTCACGGTATTTCCAAATAACTGCGGCTTGATCCAAAGCTGTCTTCATGAAAGCTTAATATGTGTTGCGGTCGATGGTCTGCGCTAATACCTGCATACTGTGACCCGAGGGTCGATAAAGTCACTGAGGCTTTTTGTTGACCCCCTAAAGTCGAATAGCTTCGTTGAACAAAAAACTTCACTACCATCCACTATTAACTATGCTAAAGCCTCGTTTACACGTGCCGAGTATAAGGCCCAATACACTGGGCCCAATGCTGGGTCTAGTACCTTACTGGGCCGAGTAGTTGGTTCAATATGTTCTGCGGTTTTCATTGACAGAGTAACACCACACAGTAACTGAACGAGTAGAGTTGTACTTTTTGAAATGGCGTTGAGTAAACATCGGAAAAGTGTTGTCAAAGAGTGTTTGAAGAATGTGTCATGTTTACTCTTGGTGGAGTTGTTATTGTACCATGATCTATAAACAATAGAATTCACGATATAGTTCACAAAATGTAATTGTTTGTTCCTAGGAAAACTTCATGGCGACAACTTTTGTAACTTAGAATAAAACCCATTAACACGACAGATGTCGAAACCTATATAAGTATATAAAACTTTATTTGACAAAAAGAAGAAATAGTTGATGGAATCCGTCGTTACTACGTGATAATTTAACATGATGAACAAAAACAAAACTTGAATTTACTACGTTTATTATCACAAAAATACTTCGAAGAATATAACACTGCGATTGCAATTTCGGTCACTAGACCATCATGGGGCAGATTGAGAAAAGAACTCTATACATAATTATAGATTCAACAAATTTTACTCCAAACTAACTCTCTTCTTGTTAGCTTCGATGTTGATAATATGTTCTCCAATATATTAGCAGATGAGTGTTTACACTTTTCTTAGATATTTTGCAACAATCCACTATGGATATTATTAAAATAAATGATATTATTTTCTCATTAGATATGTCTTAGTCAAAATTACTTCAAATTTGATAACAAAATTTTTGAACAATCTGGTGGGTTGGCTATGAGTTTCCCCTTGACTCTCACTATGTCACATATAGAGAACATAATATTCAATTTTACGAAAGCATCACATCTAAGTTTTTGGCATAGATACGTTGATGATGTAACTGCTTGTTTTAAGGGCACCGGGAGACAATTAAATCAGTTTTTGAATTATATTAATAGCATTCGCCCAAATATAAGGTTCAAAATTGAAAAAGAATTGGGTAGACAGATAAATTTCTTGGATTTAACCATCTTTCATAATAATAATACTTTGAGTTTCGATATATACAGAAAACCAACTTTCATAGATATATGTATTTCGTCGGATTCAAATCATCCTCTTTCCCATAAACATTCAGTTTTTTAACTCAATGATCCACAGAGCGTTTTCAATTCCATTATCCGTACCAAATTTAGCAAAGGAAATTTATGCTTTAAAAATACTTGCTTCAAATAATGGTTTTCATACAAGTTTGATAGATAAAATAATAAAGAAGAAACGTAGTCAACTAGCTACAACAGCATATATATCCTGAATCGAAAGTAGACATCTTTTACATATTTTGGTCCTCTAACAGGAAAAGTTGCTAATGTCATACCTGAATGTAATATTAAAATTGCTTTCAAACCTAAGACAAAACTCTCAGGATTTTTATTCAATGCCAAAGATATCACTTCAAAATTTGAAAGTTCAGGAGTTTATAGATTGACTTGCCCTGCATGTAAACGAGTGTATATAGGTCAGACTGGTCGATCTTTCAAGACAAGATTCAAAGAACACAATCTCTTTTGAAAAATAAAACGGATTCAACGTTTTCAAATCATTGCCGTGAAAACCACCACCCGTTTCCACAAATAGATAACTTTCAAATTATGCACAAATTACCGAAAGGACCAAACTTACTTAGAATCATTAGAAATTTTTAAACTCTATCATAATGCAAAAGATATCTTGCTGAACGACCAGATTGACTTGATATATTCTCCTATATTTAGTGTATTCAAACAATAATGATGTTTTCTAAGAACATTTTATTGTACCAATTTGGGAAATCCACTTTGATTAGCCCTTCTTGAAATATGTTCCTCTTGTCTCTTCAGTTACCTGCAATAATTCTTTCCAACCCGTAAGCGCAAATCTATAATTACCTATTCAGTTCTTAACTCAATCTGCCTGATGATGGTCGAGTGACCGAAATTGCATTCGCAGTGTTGTATTTTTAAAGTATTTTTTTGATAATAATCGTAGAAAGTAATTCAAGTTTTGTTTTTTTTCAAAAGAAATATATACTAACTGTTGCACTCAACTCTTCGGCTACTGTATGCGCTCAATTGTTTGAAAGCGCCGATTGGGTGACTCAGTGAACAGCGGCGTCAAAAATTGTTGTAAAATAGGAAATAGAATCACCACAGTGATGTATAAATCCACATTAAATGATGAAAAGAAGTTGTTTGATGATTTGCCAACAACTTTAAAATATTGTTAATGCTTCAATTAATTCAAAAACAATTTATACAAATATTTATATGATAATGATGGATTAATTTAAGTGGATGAAAATTGTATAATTGATGTAATAGTTTTCGGATCAAATAAACGAATATTATATTATTTATGTACCTATAGTTAGTTGTCTTACGAAGAGACGAATCCTGAGATACCCTTATTGTGACTCACGTTAGAAAACCTTAGCAATTCTTTAATTATCATTCTTTTCTTAGCCTCCGTTCTCCAGAAGTAAAACAATGGAATTAAGTTCAGGCTGAAAATCATTATTTTTTCATTTCAGCTGAATAATTGCGAGCGCAGGATTTTCTTAATTAGGAGAAAAGTCCTTTGAGCGGCGAGAAAAAAGTATAATGTTTTCAGTGAAAGAGAGCTTGGTGTACTTCTGTTTACTTTCAATGAATAAACTTGGACTGTTATGGATAATCTGAATTCTATGGAAGTTAGTAATCTCTAACTCCTTCCAAGAGACTAAATTTATTGATGAAATATATATTCAGTAATAATATCACAAGAGCATCGAAAATAATCGATTATACTACCGAGTCACGAGACGTATTTTGCGAAACATCACGAGAGCGCAGCTCGAGTGGTGTTTTTAAAAAATACGCCGAGTGACAAGGTCAGTATAATTGATTATTTTCGATTGCTCGAGTAGTATTCGTTACGATTATATAACGAATAAAAAATATTAATTTTCTTGACAAACGTCAAAACATCGTCAATATGAGAAAACATTCACATTTTTTTTTTTTTATCTCGAGAAACCTACAGTTTAACGCCGGTTCCGAACGGCCAATGGGCTTGTAAACGAAGTACATTACCCAACAATTCATTTTTACAAATAGAACCACTAAATTCCTGACATACACAACACCCAAGAGCAAGGTGGGACTCGAACCCACATCCTCGGCTTACAAGCGGTAAACCTTACCGCTGGTCTACCGAGGCCTCTGAACATTCACATTTTGACACGAGTTGAAACACCAAAACGATTATATCACGTCGTCAAGGGTATATTCATTTATCTATACGCAGTCGTTATGCAAAATTCACGGATTCTATCGGCTCATTCACACATGAGTTATATAATCGTATATATAATACGGCAAATATGAAAAGTGTTCTAGATTTGAATTGCAAAAAAAAAATGAATGTTTACAGACAAGTTTTCAACGAAATTAGTTTTTGAAGTACCTGAAATTCATCTATATCTTCAAATTTATGAATGTCCAGGTGAAATTCAACAGTAGGTATCGATGTCAAATAATACCAGACACGTTCTCATCAGATAACATGTTAGATAACTTATTCTCTTCATTTTTCAGAGATACAAAACAGTAAAATTGTTCACAAGATATGTGAATCCTCGAATTTATTTAATTCTTTTCATCTGATGTATTATAAGACATAATACGAAAATATCAAAGGTAGGAAACTAGTTTCCTGACTTTAGGTAGGTGGGCACAGTATTACCAGTACAGTGGGAGTTAAAGTGAACACTAGTTTTCTTGCCGAATATAGTTTTATTGGGATTTATAAATGTTATATTTAGAGTAACTCAACGGTGGGTTTATCACTTGATAGTTTTATTTTTAACAGACAGGTTTTGATACAGTCATTTCTGTATCACGGCTGAACTACAGCATTGATACCTTCGCCTGTTGTGATTTATCATTGTATGCGATCCAAAAAATTCGTAATTTGATCAAAATACTTTTGAAGTGGTCTTCAAATATGAAGTCTTAGTATGAGATTGGTTGAGAGACTGCTGAGCGACTTCAGTTAGATTGTCAAATTTTGCTTATCATTATCTAATATTGGTTTAAAATGATAAGGAAAGTACTACAAAATAATTGATTCAGCACTGCTTTTTATTAATTGAATACATTGATAAAAATACAAAACAATGTTGGAGCAAAATTTCACTAGTCAAAACTACAACTTCCAATATATTTACCTCTATTGTACATTATAATGTTATCTACCTTGCATATGATATATCAGAATTCCAATTCGATTGGAATTGCTTTAATTGTATTTCGAGAAAGTTGTAATGAAAGATTTCTCTGTAAACTTCTGCAACATTTTCAATTGAATGGTCGATTTTGCTTCAGCATTATTTTCATCATTAACTACAATGATAAAAATACAAAACAATAATAGAGCTAAATTTGAGATCCAACTAAAAGAATTCAGTCGATCAACTAATCTTTAAAAAAACTATTTTTTTATGATACGAATAGGAAACAATGGTATTTATTAACCCTCCTGGTATATTCGATATATTTCGATGACAGCAGAATGTAAAAGATACTCTATAGCAGCGAGCTGCATTAGAAGAGCAGGTTTTCATAACGTATCCAGTTTAAAAAATATATTCAATAAATTTTGATTTTTTTCTCCAAATTCAAAAAAAAATGCCCTCTAATGTGTAAACAATATTTATTTCCTCCCAGGGGGATCAACCCTCCAACCAATTCGTACCAAAACCAATCACATCCATGGTATCATACTTACCAACTTTCAACCCTATTTCTATAAATTTGCGCCCTTTATCGTCTAAACAATATTTATTTCCTCCTCCGGAGGGTCAACCCTCCGACCAATTCATACAGAAATAAATATCATCCAAGATATCTTACGAAACTACCTATCTACAAAGACTTATTTCCCTGGGGGGTCAACCCCCCAACCAGTTCGCATTAAAACCTATCCCATTCAATATATCGAAACTACCTACTCACAAACTTTCAACCCTATTTCTCCAAAATTTATTACGCCCTTTATCATGTAAACAAGATTTATTTCTTCCCCAGAGGGTCAACCCCCCAACCAATTCGAACCAAAACTAATCCCATTCGATACAAAATTGCGCCTTCTGTCGTGTGAACAAGATTTATTTCCTCCCCACGGGGGTCAACCCCTCAACCAATTAGAACCAAAAACAATCCCATCCAAGATATCATGCGAAACTACCTATTTACAAACTTTCAACCCTATTGCTTCAAAATTGCGCCCGTTATCGTGTAAAAAACGCTAATATAGGTACATAAGCATATACATACGAACATAAAATCTCGACATTAAAGTGACGGCGGTTAAGGAAAAGCGTTGGAACCCCCAAAAAAATACTTTCCTGGCATCAACCCAATCAATGTACCAAATTTTAGCCCCCTAACTCAATTGGCGCAAGCCACGAAAATTTTTATTTCCTAATTTACTTTATGTGGATTGTACAAAAGAGCTCGAAATATTACAGTTTAATTTAATTGTTTTACAGGGATAAACAGATGTCTGAAGACTGCAATCATTAGATCCGTTCTAGACCGAAACAAGCCTTATTTATTCATTAAGAGCTACATAACTGAAAATTGACTATTATATTACTCTCAAAATCATTTCTATTGTACTGTTGAAGAAACAATATACATTTGAGAAACTAACTGTCGTATTGAAATTAATTAATACTACCATTGTACTCGTTCCGAGGCACAAACTGGAAATATTTCAGGAAATATAATTATTGAAAACACAATTCGTAGAACGGTCAAAATCAATTAAGACCTTTCAGTTCTTCGTATGCCCTAAAGCACTATAGAGAGAAAAGTTCTAAAGCAATGGCAGTGATCAAAAATTTTACCCGACTAAATATTCTCGGCGGAGAGTTTCCATCACAGTGAAATTTCAATAGATTAATACTTTCTGAGTTTACGTTAGAACATATTGAAGAAAGACGAAAAGTGTTGTGGGAAACCCGGTGTAAAATAAGTTTTTTTTTGCTATATATTATGTATTGAATAGCAGGCGCAATAAAATGAGGTATAAATGTAAGAAGATAGTTAAATTACTGAAAATATGAAGTAATAGTAACTAATAAAATTGTTATTATTAATTTTTATTAATAATATAAAATTATTTTAAAAAAAATGACATAATTATGAACAATAAAGTATAAACTTTAAAATAAAAACACTTGGCTTATGTTTCACAATATAAAAAAAATTTAGATACTGTATTTAGCAGTAACGAAAAGTCAACATGTTTCGAGTTATGAACTCATTATCAAGACTGACTACAGGAGAGTATTACATCCTAATTTATAAAACAGACAAAAGCAATGGTGATACCTGAAAATCAATTTGTTCGTTTACAAGGGGTAATTGACTATTATGGGCGGAACTTATTTCGAGAATTTCAAGAAGGTCAAGGCGTTTTCCTTTGTTACCTGAATGTAACAATTTGGTTTTGTTGAAATCCAGGAAGTGATTGAATTTTATACAATGTTCAGAGAAGCCAGTGGTATTTTTGTTTTTTAAAATTGACTTTTTATGTTCTTCAACACGAATATTTATATTCCTTCCTGTCTGTCCAATATAGAAAGCAGGACATTCGTCGCAAAATATTTTGTAAATACCACTGTTTTCTCCGATGTTAGATTTTTCTTTATTATTGACCAAGAATGACTTCAAGTTTCTTTTATTTGTACAAATTGTTTGAACGTTATTTTTTGATAGTCTGTTAAAAATTTTGCTACTCAAATTAGGCACATAATTTATTGGGAAGTATTTTTGTTCTTCATTAATAGTTTGCGTGGGGTATATTGAATGCAACAAATACTTTATTCGTTTTTTCCCAATGAGCTTGTCGATAAGACTTTCATTGTAACCGTTATAAGTGGCTAATAATTTAATTGTATTAACTTCAGTTTGAAAATTTGTTTCCGATAATGGAATCGTGAACAACCTATGTATGAACGAATGAAAAGCACTGAGTTTTATTTTAATGTGTTGGTTACTGTCGCTGTGAATTGAAGTATCTGTGAAGGTTGGTTTTCTCTAAATGTTCGTTCATACATAGGTTGTTCACGATTCCATTATCGGAAACCAATTATCAAACTGAAGTTAATACAATTAAATTATTAGCCATCAATAACGGTTACAATGAAAGTCTTATCGACAAGCTCATTGGGAAAAAACGAATGAAGTATCTGTTGCATTCAATATACCCCACGCAAACTATTAATGAAGAACAAAAATACTTCCCAATAAATTATGTGCCTAATTTGAGTAGCAAAATTTGTAACAAACTATCAAAAAATAACGTTAAAACAATTTGTACAAATAAAAGAAACTTGAAGTAATTCTTGGTCAATAAAAAAGAAAAATCTAACATCGGAGAAAACAGTGGTGTTTACAAAATATTTTGCGACGAATGTTCTGCTTTCTATATTGGACAGACAGGAAGGAATATAAATATTCGTGTTGAAGAACATAAAAAGTCAATTTTACAAAACAAAAATACCACTGGCTTCTCTGAACATTGTATAAAATTCAATCACTTCCTGGATTTCAACAAAACCAAATTGTTACATTCAGGTAACAAAGGAAAACGCCTTGACCTTCTTGAAATTCTCGAAATAAGTTCCGCCCAAAAAAGTCAATTACCCCTTGTAAACGAACAAATTGATTTTCAGGTATCACTTTTTGCTTTTGTCTGTTTTATAAATTAGGATGTAATACTCTCCTGTAGTCAGTCTTGATAATGAGTTCATAACTCGAAACATGTCGACTTTTCATTACTGCTAAATACAGTATCTAAATTTTTTTTATATTGTGAAACATAAGCCAAGTGTTTTTATTTTAAAGTTTATACTTTATTCTTTATGATGTTTCACCAAGTGATGTGCGAGAATTCAATCTCAGTTATAATTATGAACTTATCGGTAAACTCGATCTCAAAGATGATTGTTTTGTGGAGAGCCAATTAGGTTAGTCTAAGAGCTAGCAAAGTTTTCGAGTGAGAATTTCAAGAATGCTGGTTCTTCAATATATCTTTTATTATGCTCTCATACACAATTAAAGCAAGACTGTTATGATTTTGAATTTATAAACATTATATATTTGAATAAAAATTAATATTTTGATTTTTAATTTATTTAAAATTTTAGTAGCTAATTCGTTAACATTTTAATCCAGTTATAATTTGGTTAATACATAACATATTAAAATTGAAATTTTGATACTTTACAATCGTACTATCTGCCTCTGTATTTCTTAAAAATATTTAATTCGTTTTTTTACAAATGCAACAATCGAAGAGTTGAAGTTAAAAAATCTTAATTCTAATACTTCGAATAGTTTAATGTATTCTTGTCTTTTTTTTACGAATCTACTCTGCAGATATCTCTTTCTAACAGCTGGCATAATATCGACGCACTCTACTCATTAAATCAGTCTGACTCGTAACTTAACCGAATGAATGTCTGAAAATTGATTTTGTACTTTAAATTATACAATTTTAAATAAAGATCCTACAACGAAATTTTCGGAAATTATCAAAATTGCTATTAATGAATCAAAGTCAATAATTAGTGATGGTGATATAAGAAAGTTAGTCATAACTAATCCACAAGCACCTCAGTTATATTCTTTAATTAAATTACACAAAAATGGTTACCCCATCAGACCAGTAGTTTCATATATAACAGCTCCAGCCGTTAAATTATCAAAATTTTTGGTTGACGTAATTAAGGAATATACGAAATTTGAACCCAAGTACGCCATTAAAAATTCAAACGAGTTGATCAAAAACATTCAAAATATTGTATTACCTCACGATTCAAAATTATTTTCTTTAGATGTGAACAATCTGTTTCCTAGCACTCCGCCTAATGAAGCTGTAAATTTAATCAAAAATTTTCTTATTTCTAATAATGTTCATCCACTTATACAGTCAGATATTACTCATTTACTGGAAATTTGTTTAGAACAAAATTATTTCAGTTTCAACAACGTGTGTTATAGTAATGAGGAAGGTTTGATTATGGGAAATCCGTTAAGCCCTTTGTTATCAGAAATCTTTATGGATAATTTAGAGAAAACTATTATGAACCACTTCAGCAGTAAATACTTTCTTTATTGGTATAGATACGTTGATGACGTCATTGTTTGCTACACTGGTACAGATAGACAATTGGATAATTTCATTACTTATATTAACTCAATACACCCTCGTATTAAATTTTCTCTAGAAACTGAAATGAATAATTCTATTAATTACTTACATTTAACTATTAGCAGAAAAAGCAACAAACACGAATTTTCAATTTTTCATAAACCATCTCATACAGATATTACAATTCATAACACATCACTACACCCTTTTTCACATAAATTAGCGGCTTATCATAGTATGATTCATAGACTTTTCAAAATTCTCTTGTCCGAAGCTAATTTTCAGAAGGAATTGCATATAATTAAACAAATGGCAGTAAATAATGGTTATTCACCTAATATGATTGACAGCCTCATTCGGAGGAAAAAATACAAAATGGCAATTTCAGAAATTTACCCACTTATATCCGAAAAAAGGAGAGTATTTAGCAGTTTGACATACTTGGGCAAAACTTCCGAAGACCTGAAATTGTTTTTTCAAAAACAAAATTTCAAAATTTCATATAAAACCAATAATAGCATCGGAAAATTCATTAAAAACAACAAATCAAAAATTCATAGAGATGAACGTACTGGTGTTTATAAACTCGACTGTAACGATTGTGAAAAATTCTATATAGGACGTACAATTAGAAATTTCAAAACTCGAATACACGAACACCAACGTAGCTATATTAAGCAGAAAACTGATTCTAATTATGCGTGTCATCTTATTCAAGAAAACCATACCTTTAATCACAATTATAATATATTATAATTTGAAAATAGTCTCCATAAAATCAACTGTTGGGAATCCCTATACATAAATAAATATAAAAATTCCGGAAATTTAGTTAACGACCAGATTGAAGTAAACCCTTCTCCTCTCCTTAATCTATTCAATGTAGGTACCTACTAATAGCTCAGAATGAATTGCTTATTGTTATTTAGTTTCTCTAAGTACCCCTCTGTTATATTCAATTTTCGTATAAATAGATTGTTTTGTAATACCATAGTTTAGTACGAGATGAAGTCAATATTATGACGAAACGCATTTACTCAATAGATTTTTATTTCAACCTGTGAAAAGTCAGTTATTTTATTTCTTTATAAAGTTATTTGTTCTTTATATATAAAAAAACTGATATTGAAATTTCATACTACAATGGTTCATTGGACGCCGATTTCGAAACTTGTTTTTAAAAAGTACACAATTCTAATTAAGCAGGTACAATTTTAATCAATCGAATTGAGGACTTAAGTCTCTAAAGTTATTCCTGAAGCACTCATTTAAGCGATTAAATGGTCATTCAAAGAGGGGATTTAAGTTTCTATTCAACATTTAGAGTAGTTATTCTAGGTAAAAAATCATTGGTAAGCTGACCTTATACGAATTTCATCTAAAGAACTAGTTCTTCAGCTGAAGAATCTTCAATGACCAGAAGGGGTTGTTGCAAAGAGCCGTAAAATTTGTGACGTCATATCTGAAGAATTTCTTGGAGAGTTGTCAAAGATCAGAAGGTGTTGTTTGAAAAGGATTGAATAATTTCCCTCTCACCTGATGGTCACACAACAATTTTTTTCTTTTATTTTGTGGTTGCAATTTTTTATTTTTTTGATTAAATTTGACATATTTTCCATAATTTAGTTAGGGTTACATAGGTAAATTTCGAGGCTCTTTTCAACAAACCCTTCTGGTCATTGAAGATTTTTCAGCTGAAGAACTAGTTCCTCAGATGAAGGTCGTACAAGGTCAGGTTACTAATGATTTTCACCATCATCAACGAGAAGTGGATGGCATGTGGTCTAGAACTCTCCTAGTATAACTACTATTTAGCAAATTTTAAGTTTGAGAACCTGCTGCTAGTTTATTATAAATACTTTGCTAAGAAACGCCAGTATCAGTGTCCAACGAAGGAGAAACGTGCAACACTAAGTGATAGAGAAAAAATTTATGCTGAAATAACCTATTCACAATTCGTCCCTAGAGTTTCACACAGAAATATAAGCTTTCCAAACATTAAATTTTCAATAAGGTCGTTTCAAAGATCTCCAAATGATAGTGCAAATTGCAAATTATATAAACGGAAACTCAGTTCCGAATCACCTAATATTAACCTAATAATACCCATTGGTTATTCTGCATATCTCGAATCCACTTATAATGGCGCTTTTAATGGTAGGTTTGCTTCAGTGTAGCGATTTTATAGTCACCTGGTAAAATGCTCAGTTCGAATTAACTGATAATTCACTAGCAGGAGAAGCAATAACCATCAGAATTCAGAAAAGCTCAATTAGGCTTCTTATGGAAGTAATTTCTTAATTTTATTATTCTTGCAGCTCAAGAATTTTGATAATTTAGAGTCTTTATAAATTAGTTCAGACGTCAGGTGTTGAACACTAATTGACTTTTATTGTCGGAATTTAGATGGTACGCTTAATTTTGCCGAACTGAAGAAAAAAGGACAGGAATCACTAAGATACAAAAATTTTTATAGAAACTTCTGTTTATTTAAGAAATCTCGAAATTTTTAATCATGAGCCTGACCTGATGTATACTATTATATTTTTTTATTATAAGTTATTAGTGTTTAATGACTTTTTTTCACTCGGTGAAATAAAATTCAATATTCAGTAGTAACTCAAATGAAATTTTCAGAATATTACAACAAATTCAGATGGTGAATATTTCATCGCTAACGTAGGTACATTCAATAATTGAATATAAAATATTCAGAGATATTGTAAGAAAAAACATCCCAATATGTTTTGAATTTTTGTCAATTTCTCGACGTGCTTGAACCTGATTCGCGAAAATTTTTTTTGCAATTTCCTGTGCTTTTAACTTAAATGCTGGTAGATATTCTTCAAAGGCTATTGTAGATCGTACTACGTTAAAAACTCAGAAAATATTAAATTTCTCCTGAAATTGGGGAGAACGTTTTATGCGATATTGCGTTATACTGGAAAGCATCCAGAAAGGAACATGGAAAAACTCTGAAAATTTATATGGATCAAAAGTTTGTCACAGTTATGTCGTTTTTCGTTAAGGAAATATGTACATAGTGATTTCGATAACTTAGCTATATCGTTATTAGATACATCTAGCATCAATATAAGACGAAGATATTTTTATTTCATTACTAATATTCATAGTTTCATTATTGAAGTGAATATGAAACAAGGATGGTTGTTTGAGAATATATTATTGTATAAAGTATAAACTTTAAAATAAAAACACTTGGCTTATGTTTCACAATATAAAAAATCTTTAGATACTGTACTTAGCAGTAATAAAAAGTCGACATGTTTCGAGCTATGAACTCATTATCAAGACTGACTACAGGAGAGTATTGCATCGTAATTTATAAAACAGACAAAAGCAAAGGTGATACCTGAAAATCAATTTGTTCGTTTACAAGGGGTAATTGACTATTATGGGCGGAACTTATTTCGACAATTTCGAGAAGGTCAAGACGTTTACCCTTGTTACCTGAATGTAACAATTTGGTTTTGTTGAAATCCAGGAAGTGATTGAATTTTATACAATGTTCAGAGAAGCCAGTGGTATTTTTGTTTTGTAAAATTGAGTTTTTATGTTCTTCAACACGAATATTTATATTCCTTCCTGTCTGTCCAATATAGAAAGCAGGACATTCGTCGCAAAATATTTTGTAAATACCACTGTTTTCTCCGATGTTAGATTTTTCTTTATTATTGACCAAGAATGACTTCAAGTTTCTTTTATTTGTACAAATTGTTTTAACGTTATTTTTCGATAGTCTGTTACAAATTTTGCTACTCAAATTAGGCACATAATTTATTGGGAAGTATTTTTGTTCTTCATTAATAGTTTGCGTGGGGTATATTGAATGCAACAGATACTTTCTTCGTTTTTTCCCAATGAGCTTGTCGATAAGACTTTCATTGTAACCGTTATTGATGGCTAATAATTTAATTGTATTAACTTCAGTTTGAAAATTTGTTTCCGATAATGAAATCGTGAACAACCTATGTATGAACGAATGAAAAGCACTGAGTTTTATTTTAATGTGTTGGTTACTGTCGCTGTGAATTAAAGTATCTGTGAAGGTTGGTTTTCTATAAATGTTGAAAGTAAGAGAATTCAAATTCCTAGCAATCTGAACGTCTAAGAAATTCAAGGTACCGTTTTCGTTTTCTACTTCTTTTGTAAATTGAATCGAGTTGTAGAAAGTATTTATATATTTAAGGAAATTATCTAACTGCCTATCTGTACCGGTCCAAATACAAAAAATATCATCTACATAACGTCTCCATAATAAAACGTTAGTAATTAAATTATTATCAGTATTGAAAATTTTTTCTTCTAACTTATTCATGAAAATTTCACTCAACAAAGGCGATAACGGTGATCCCATGGGGAATCCGTCTTCTTGTTTGTATATTATATTATTAAATTTGAAATAACTCTGTTTCAAACATAAGTTTAAGGCAGACATTGTTTCGTTGACTGCTTGAGTTGTTAAAAAATTTCAAAATTTATTTATATATCTGCACAACTTGCTTACAATCTTCCATAGTAATTATACATATTTACAACTTCATCATTTTTCTTCTGTCCTCTTTGTCGGTCTGGTGCATGCTTTAGCCATGTCTTTATTATATCCTGTATTTAATCTAAGGAAGCCCTCTCAATTTTTAATTATGTTATTTCTGGAAATTAAGATTACAAATTAGCTAGTTCTATCAATTTCCTATTTTTCAAAACACTCATGTACATAGGGTGATTAAGGTTTTAGTGCTCAAACTTCAACAAAGTGTTTTATTGATCAAAATATTAGGAAAGTTTATAGAATGATTTTATAAACATATATATTATAAACGTTATTTAAATTTTTATGGCCAACAAAAAGACATAATAACAATTTTTGATCAGTCTCACTAATTTCGAGCGCCTTTATATACATTATGGAATTTAGCAAGTATGGTCATAATTTCTCATCAATTTTCAAGGTTTGATCAAATTTTCAAAATATATGTACATTATTTGATATCTTGTTTTCATAAAATAGGCTATAAATTCAACTTACTAATAAGTGCATTGTTCAGACTAAGTTCCGAGAATATTTTCTTGCCTTTCTTTTTATTTTTAATGGCGTCAACCAGTTTTCATGAACTAAACTGCGAGTCCTTCGCCGCCTGTTTCATCAAGTTGCAGAACGCAGTACACAATTATTTCACCTAGTTCGCTGATAGTAGAATAAAACACACAACACAACTGAAACAAGTTACAAAAGAAAAAGTGTAGCCATAGTAGTAAGTAGTTCTTTGTATATCATATAAATAAACGCCTAACCACAACACAACTTTCTGTAGCGTAGGAAGGAAGTATACAATAGTTTGCCGGCAGTGTTGCCAGAGTGACAAGGCTGAAAATCGCCATCAACTATGATGTAAATTAAAAAACTGAGATGAGACGAGTTGTAGTCGCGTTTTGCAAATTTTTTTTATTACCGACGAATGTACTCTTCTAAAGTGTTCGACTTTTCTCCATAAAATAGTAAGTCGGTCAGTCGCCAAAGTGAATCATTTTTGGACAATCGTCGCCAAGTCAACATTTTCGAGATTTGTCGCCGTGAATGGCAACGTGGTCTGCCGGTAACAAAGGTATATAATCGGTAATTATGTCAGATGCGTCAGGTGTAAAAAACGAAATCTCTTAGAAATTCAAGATAGAAGTGACATTTGGAAAAATAAAATAGTATTAAATTCATTAATATTAGGCTTATTTTCTTAAATTTTAATTGATTTTTGTCATTTTTTAATTTGAAGAATACACAGTTTGTTTTTCAATAATTTTATTTGATAGAGTCAATATAGTACTGATTTGTAACAGCAAAACATATAAAACATAGGTAAAGATACTAATCAATTTTACCAATGAATTTTGACCCGGATCACTCAATTTTGAATTAAAGACCTTAATGAGACGCCTAAAAGACGTCTAAAAGTTGACGTCTAAACCATGTCTTAAAAATGACGTTATAGAGACGTCATTTTTTGGTCACCGGACGTCAAAGACCAAAAATGACTAAGAATTGACGTCTTATAGACGTCAATAACGTCATGTTGGCTACCTGGCTAACTTTCACATACCAAGAGAAAACTCCTTTACTTAAAAATGCAGACCAAGGGTTATCTACTATTAAAACCATGAATGTATGGCAGTAGGTGGCAATAGAGAAAAAGCTGGGCATACCCACAAACACTCTCCTTTTATAATATACAATATATATATATATATATATATATATATATATATATATATATATATATATATATATATATATATATATATATATATATTGTATATTATGAAAGGTAGTAAACAGTTTATTTACGTAAGTTGGCTATAAATGAGAAACTTTTCCATTGTGAGTTTAAAAAAAATATGCATTCCTTATAAAAAGTTTTGTATGCTCTGAAACCGAAAATTCAACTATCATAATATATCAAATTGTATGAGTCATATACGTGGTTGGTCCACAAAACTATTTTTCATCAGGAATAAAGTACCTTGTTTTTGACCATATCGAAAATGTTTTTAAGGAAATGATGTTCAGGATTGAAGATAATTTTCAAAAATAAACAATATTGAATATTTTTCATAAATATTCGATATAGTCAAAAATAAATGTACTTTACCCATGATCACATATCCTTTTTTTGACACAGCTCGTATATGACTAATCCAATTCAATATGTGATGATTAAGTTTTAGATTTCGGAACATGCAGAATATTTTATGAAGAATACATTTTCTTATAATAAAAAAGTTTTCCATATGTAGTCAACTTAATTAGCCATAATATGTATAAAGATTTTTTTTTCTTTTCAATATTCTGGAACGCAAGTCTCATTTCCATCTGAAAATTAATGAGGAATATGATATGAACAGTCGAAAAAAAATAAGCTGTATTCATATAAGAAGTATTCAGGTATTGCTGGCATGAATAATTCGTAGGAAAATCACGAAAAGAGAATTTCGTTGGTAAGTGACGAAATTAAAAAACCTTTCATTATCTCCATTTCCCAAATATAAATGCAGGATAAAAATCTTCAAAGATCAACAAATGATATTAATATACATGCATTTCATTGTGCATTTTATATCTCCTGCTGCATTTTATGGACTACAAATTATTCTGTGTAACAATCTATCTAAAAATAAACATCCAGCTCATTTAAATGAAAATATATCATCTGCTCATTATAAGTAAACCGTTATAACTAAAATGTTGTGCAACATAATTTTACACATTATGATATAATGGTAGTCGATACGTATAGAAAATTTACGAATGTGCTTTCCATACAAAGCAGATAGTTAGCTAGTAAACAAAGCTGTGATTAATAGTTGATAGTATATCAGCTCCTTATTCGCGCGCAGAGGATGTCTAGATGTTAATACATTCCTGTCTGAGCTAATTTGTTTCATCTTTCAACTTGAATTACTGCCTCTCGTGATATCACGTAACATTTGCCTAATGCTAAGATGTAATCGAACAGACAACTTTGAGTTTAAATTTGTGAGGAAGAGAATATTGCAGCATATCGAGAGTTAGTTGCGGGAGTAATTTTTTTATCCATTTTAGATCTCCTAGACCACGATTTTCAAAATTTGTCTGATGTCAGATATATATTTTTGACTACTTCTCTCTCGTCTAAATTTCCACCAATAACAAACGCGCAATTTTGAAATAAAAATTTTTTCTAGATGAAAAAACTGTAGGATAGCACCTGTCAGCATTTTTTTCTAGTTCACTCGCGTCAAAACTTGACAGCTGTTGTCACAAAAATTGTAATTTATATTTTAGTTGTACCATAAATAGTTAAGTTTGTACTATTTTTCTCACCAAAATTGCAATTTATATTTTAGTTGTACCATGAAGTTTGTACTATTTTGTGATTCAGTTTTTGTTTCTCAGTTTTCAAATTAATACCTACATATTTAATATGTATGCATGTATAATAGGTATATAGTATATTTTGTGAGCTATGTGTATGCAGACTAATCTGTTACTTATGGAATAGTCTCGTCGAATACCATTCGGGCATCTAATTTTTTCATTTTTCCTGTGCAAAAAACCAAAAAATCACAATGCAAAGTTATTTTTTTTTAACGAAATGTATTCGTATAGGTGCAAAATCGTCTTCGACTCGAAATTTTGTTACCATCAGCACTCATGCTTTTTGTGAAAATATTACTTATGAACGTGTTTCTTTGATTTTTTCCGGAAAAATTGGATGCCCTTATGATATTACTTACGAATATATTTTTTGTTTGATATATATAAGGTATATATATATATATATATATATATATATATATATATATATATATATATATATATATATATATATATATATATATATATATATATATATATATATATATATATATATATATATATATATATATATATATATATATATATATATATATATGTGTGTATATATATATATATATATATATATATATATATATATATATATATATATATATATATATATATATATGAGATACTGAAATGACATTTGAAGGATCTGTTAAACGCATAAAACTGCATTTTTTGGTATCTCAACTTCATGCAAACTTTCGATTTTTAAGTGGGACCCCTGGTATATTTTCAGTTTTTTGTTCAGAATACAACCATGTAGGTATCATTTGTTACTATTTGCAATCGGTTTTCATTTCATAAATTTCTATTCTAGAGACCTATGGATGCGTTCAAATAATTAATTTTGGTCCTAAAATGTATGTTAAAATACAATTTTACTGTTTTCGATCAAAATGTTTCAGCTATGTGACGTTCGCTTTTGAAAATTCTTTTACTATTTTTTTTCAAATGGCAACATGGTGGCTCGTCGGGTTAAAGAAAAAGATAATATCATTACGATTAATTTGATACCGCACTCTAGGTATTAGGTTGAAAGAAAACTTTCGACAAAAACCTGAAATCCCATCATCTTAGAATTTTATTTAAATCAAGAATCTTATTGAGTTTAAAATAACATTTGAAATCATCGAGTAGCCTGTGACCAACACAACTGAAATAAAATAAGTCCAAAGCCTCGCCCACAAATCCACGTTTCAGGACGGAAAACAGGGCCATTTTAGGACTGAAATTATTTATTCGAACGCATCATTTTTATTTCGAGAAGAAATTAAACAACAGTTATAAAAGAAACAAATGATACATGGTTGTATTCTAAATGTCACATGGAGACGAAAAAACTGAAAATATACCAGGCGTCCCATTTAAAATTTGAAATTTCACTTCCGGTGAAATTTCATCTCATTATCTCCGAAAACAAAAAAGTTATAGGGGCGAGCCACCTTCCGTGGACACACATATATATATATATATATATATATATATATATATATATATATATATATATTTCTATATATATATATATATATATATATATATATATATATATATATATATATATATATAGAGGCAGGAGATGGCCGCGGATGAACATAAGGCACCTGAACAAGTAAGAGCCCGGAACTGTGAGAATGTTATTTTCCCTGAAAATGCCCCTGCAGGAAGATCGATGCCTCATACGACACAAGCTTCTCAGTGCCATCTTCTGGGCAACAAAAAACCTTGCCGAGTGAGGACTATTCCCCCAAAACAAGATTCCGTAGGCCAGAAGGGACTGGAAGTTCGAAAAATATAGCATAAGCAAGACATCAATGCTAAGATGACACTTCAAGGCATTAAAAGTATATATTACCGACATAAGTCTACTACTAAGGTGATCAATGTGTTCTCCCCATTTTAGGTCAGAGGATAGTATTTATCCAAGAAATTTAGTAGACGGTTTAAAAGCGATGTCACCGTATGTAAGGTGAACATGACTAGATCCTAATGGGGAGTTTGCCCGAATTTGAAAATGTAAACACTCACATATATATGTATATATATATATATAAGATATATATATATATATATATATATATATATATATATATATATATATATATATATATATATATATATATATATATATATATATATATATATATATATATATATATATATATCGTATATATATATATATATATATATATATATATATATATGTATATATATATATATATATATATATATATATATATATATATATATATATATATATATATATATATAATAGCAGCTCCAGCGTCCCCCATCGAAAAAAACGGGCTGAGTTCTGGCTATTTGGGATAGTTTTTGAGGCAGAATGAAATTATCAAAATTTGGGTATTTGGATAAATTTCTGCCACCATTTTTACCTAGATATATATGGGCATCTCCAGCGGCTTCCATCAAACTAATGGAGCTGAAATTTATTATCTAGTGTTGTTTCCAAGGCAGAACGAAACTATAAAAATTTGACGTTTTCCAAACGCCGCCATTTTTACTAGATAGTTTTTGTTTTTTCGTGATTTTTGTAAATTTGCCGAACTCCACAGCTTCTGCAAATTGAGTTAGAGGGTTGAAATTTGGTACGTGGATTGAGTTCATGTTGAAATACTATCCTTTGAGGGTTTCAACTCTCTTCCTGAAACGAGCTGCACTTCGTGGGACTATTCCGCTCGAATTACAATTTTTTTTGTGGAATGAAATGAATTATTTTCTTGTTTTCATTCGGATATACTATTAAAGCCTGTTATTGCTAATAATTTTCAAGAGATTATATATATATATATATATATATATATATATATATATATATATATATATTTATATATATATATATATATATATTATATATATATATATATATATATATATATATATATATATATATATATATATATATATATATATATATATATATATATATATATATATATATATATATATATATATATATATATATATATATATATATATAATATATATATATATATATATATATATATATATATATATATATATATATATGAACAAGTAAAAGCACGGAATTGTGAGTATGTTATTTTCCATAAAAATGCACCTACAGGAAGAACGATGCCTCATACCACACAAGCTTCTCAGTGCCATCCTCTGGGCAACAAAAATCCTTGCCGAGTGAGGACTATTCCCCCAAAACAAGATTCCGTAGGCAAGAAGGGACTGGAAGTTCGAAAAATATAGCATAAGCAAGACATCAATGCTAAGATGACACTTCAAGGCATTAGAAGTATATATTACCGACATAAGTCTACTACTAAGGTGATCAATGTGTTCTCCCCATTTTAGGTCAGAGGATAGTATTAATCCAAGAAATTTAGTGGACGGTTTAAAAGCGATGTCACCGTATGTAAGGTGAACATGACTAGATCCTAATGGGGAGTTTACCCTAATTTGAAAATGTAAACACTCACATATATATGTATATATATATATATATATATATATATATATATATATATATATATATATATATATAAATATATATTATATAATATAAATATTTATTTATATATATATATATATATATTTATAAATATATTTATATATATATATATATATATATATATATATATATATATATATATATATATATATATATATATATATATATATATATATATTGATATTTATAATAAAAAGACTTGGCTTTAAGTTTCACAAATATATTGAATAAAAATTAACAATTACATTAGTCAACTAGTTTCGGGTTAATGGGCCCATTATCAAGACTGAACAGACAAATACTTAACAAGCTCATTTATAATATTGATTGTAGTAGAGGGAAAATTTGGTATTCAACTTGTTCATTTACGATGGGGTAATTCCTCTTAATGGCACTACTAATTTCTAAAATTTCCAACAGGTCAAGACGTTTGCCCTTTTTACCTGGGTGTAGGCATATCGTTTTCTCGAAGTCGATGAAATGGTTGAATTTTATACAATGCTCTGAGAAAAAAAAAAAAATTTAACCATTTCATCGACTTCGAGAAAACGATATGCCTCCACCCAGGTAAAAAGGGCAAACGTCTTGACCTGTTGGAAATTTTAGAAATTAGTAGTGACATTAAGAGGAATTACCCCATCGTAAATGAACAAGTTGAATACCAAATTTCCCCTCTACTACAATCAATATTATAAATGAGCTTGTTGAGTATTTTTCTGTTCAGTCTTGATAATGGGCCCATAATCCGAAACTAGTTGACTAATGTATTTGTTAATTTTTATTCAATATATTTGCGAAACTTAAAGCCAAGTGTTTTTATTTTAAATATCAATATTTAATCATGTTTCACCAAGTGATAAGCGAAACTTCAATATTATATATATATATATATATATATTATTTATTCGAATTGTTGTTGCCTGTGAACTATTTCTAATCTCTTGAAAATTATTAGCAATGACAGGCTTGTTGAATCTTAAAAAACTCGATTTTATTAAAAAGTTGACGTTTCGCCACGACATTCGTGGCTTTATCAAAACTTTTTCCATAAAAGTTTTGATAAAGCTACGAATGTCGTGGCGAAACGTCAACTTTTCAATAAAATCGAGTTTTTTAAGATTCAACAAGCCTGTTATTGCTAATAATTTTCAAGAGATTATATATATATATATATATATATATATATATATATATATATATATATATATATATAATCTTTTGATAATTATTAGCAATAACAGGCTGGTTGAATCTTAAAAAACTCGATTTAATTAATAAATTGACGTTTCACTATGACATTCATAGTTATTCAAAAATTTGAACAAAATTGAAAATTCTTTGACATTTATTGACTTGATAAAATTGAATAGATAAGATTGAATCTGTCTTGTTAAAAATTCTTTCAGTCTAATATTAACATTCAAAATTGTTTCATTAGAAGGCAAGGGAAACTACAGAAACCTTTACCTATGTAATGTTCGAAAATAATAATAATAGGGTACTATTTATTTAACAGAAAGAAATTAGTCACGGGAAATATTAAAAAAGTAGAGCAGAATTATCGGTATAGAACGTTTATATGGAAGCAGCCGTTGACACGTGTTTCGGACTCTTTGGTCCTCATCAGAACGGCGTAGCTAAGTATTAGATTGAAAATTTGGAGATGAAAATAGTTTAATAAATAAAATCCTCTGTTATGGAAGAAAATCACTTATTTGTGGTTTATTGTTTGAACTCTCCGGTATGGGAGATTTGGTCAAACTTTGCCACGGAGGCGATTAATTCCATCCGAGAGATCTTAGAAAGAGTAAATTGATATTATAAAAGAAAATTAGTTTTGGGAAAATATTAAACAAGTAAAGCAAAAATTATCGGTATAGTTCGTTTATATGGAAGTAGCCGTTTTTAATGAAATTTTTATAATAAAATCCTCTGTTATGGAAGAAAATCACTTATTTGTGGTTATTTCTTCCATAACAGAGGATTTTATTATAAAAATTTCATTAAAAACGGCTACTTCCATAAAAACGAACTATACCGATAATTTTTGCTTTACTTGTTTTATATGGAAGTAGCCGTTTTTAATGAAATTTTTATAATAAAATCCTCTGTTATGGAAGAAAATCACTTATTTGTGGTTATTTCTTCCATAACAGAGGATTTTATTATAAAAATTTCATTAAAAACGGCTACTTCCATATAAACGAACTATACCGATAATTTTTGCTTTACTTGTTTAATATTTTCCCAAAACTAATTTTCTTTTATAATATCAATTTACTCTTTCTAAGATCTCTCGGATGGAATTAATCGCCTCCGTGGCAAAGTTTGACCAAATCTCCCATACCGGAGAGTTCAAACAATAAACCACAAATAAGTGATTTTCTTCCATAACAGAGGATTTTATTTATTAAACTATTTTCATCTCCAAATTTTCAATCTAATACTTAGCTACGCCGTTCTGATGAGGACCAAAGAGTCCGAAACACGTGTCAACGGCTGCTTCCATATAAACGTTCTATACCGATAATTCTGCTCTACTTTTTTAATATTTTCCCGTGACTAATTTCTTTCTGTTAAATAAATAGTACCCTATTATTATTATTTTCGAACATTACATAGGTAAAGGTTTCTGTAGTTTCCCTTGCCTTCTAATGAAACAATTTTGAATGTTAATATTAGACTGAAAGAATTTTTAACAAGACAGATCAATCTTATCTATTCAATTTTATCAAGTCAATAAATGTCAAAGAATTTTCAATTTTGTTCAAATTTTTGAATAACTATGAATGTCATAGTGAAACGTCAATTTATTAATTAAATCGAGTTTTTTAAGATTCAACCAGCCTGTTATTGCTAATAATTATCAAAAGATTAAAAATAAATCACAGGCAACAACAATTCGAATAAATATATATATATATATATATATATATATATTTATATATATATATATAATAGCAGCTCCAGCGTCCCCCATCGAAAAAAACGGGCTGAGTTCTGGGTATTTGGGATAGTTTTTGAGGCAGAATGAAATTATCAAAATCTGGGTATTTGGATAAATTTTTGCCACCATTTTTACCTAGATATATATGGGCATCTCCAGCGGCTTCCATCAAACTAAAGGAGCTGAAATTTATTATCTAGTGTTGTTTCCAAGGCAGAACGAAACTATAAAAATTTGACGTTTTCCAAACGACGCCATTTTTACTAGATAGTTTTTGTTTTTTTCGTGATTTTTGAAAATTTGCCGAACTCCACAGCTTCTGCAAATTGAGTTAGAGGGTTGAAATTTGTTACGCGGATTGAGTTCATGTCAAATACTATCCTTTGAGGGTTTCAACTCTCTTCCTCAAACGAGCTGCACTTCGTGGAACTATTCCGCTCGAATTACAATTTTTTTTGTGGAATGAAATGAATTATTTTCTTGTTTTCATTCGGATATGCTATTAAAGAGTGGTTTTTCAAACCATAAGTTATTCCGTTCGAATCGCATCTCGACGCGACTCACTTCAAGCGAAGTGAATCTAAAAATACGACCCTTGTGACGGAGATCTACTGCTCACGCGTTTTTTAGCCTTCAACTATTAACAATATCTAATATATAGAAAAAATTATTCTTCAGAGAGTATTGCGAATGAGGTTGTTTTTGTTTCATATATAATCGATTTATTTATAGGTGTATTACAGTTTGATGTGTTACAGTACAGATGTGTATTACAGTACAGATGTGTATAATATATGTTTGGTATACAGTCATCTGCAATAGGGTACTTGACCAATTTTTTTTTATTTGCACAATTCGTCAAAATGAATTCGTCAAAATGAAAAGTAGTTCAGGTAAAAAAATTTTTTTATGATTAGTTATTTTTCTGTAACACTTTGAAATTCAAATAATTCGGCTTCGCGCCGAAACGCTCGATTCATCATGGCTCCTCGCGTGACGTCAGAGATCTTGTTTACATACACTGCATGCGCTTGACAGACAGCAACAGACAGTGTATTAGCGTTTATTGTTGGTACATAAAATGTTTTAAAACATCGTACAGCGACTCATTTAATTAATGAAAAACACTTGAAATGACGTCAACCGTGTACCATTGGTGTGTTGTTCCTAAATGCACCAATACAACCACAACAACGCCGGATAAAGTATTTATTCAAGTGCCCAAAAATCCAAATAGGAGAAAAAAATGGTTCTCTGCAATTCGTCGTGAACCTGCACAAGTGTCTTCATCCTCTGTAATATTCGTATGTGAAGATCATTTTGATTTGAGTAATTATTAATTTCATCCTTGTGAAATTTACATTTTCTTAATTTTGCATTTCGTTTCACTTTTTTCGTCGAAAAATTGATATTATCAATTGAAACTACTTAGAATATATTACTTAAATGATATAATTAAGTACAATAATATGATAATAATTATGAAGTTGATACTATATCATAATATATATTATTAATTATCATATTTATATACATTACTGAATATTAATTGGGTAAAATTCATATTCTTTTAATTTACAAAATCATATTGTTTCCAACGAATAATTTACTCAAATGCCAATCGAAATAGCAACTGCTGAATTGAGGTTATGGTCGCTTGTGCAATCATTGTGAAAATAATAATTTTACTTACGCTCCAGCTTTCACGCCTCGAATTTCCGCAGAATTAAACAAGGAATTGTTGCTAAAAAGAGCAGCAATCATGAATCCATCCATGAAAGGCAAGTTGTCAGATTGGGCTTTTACATAGCCCGTTTCCGTCATTTTCGCCAATTTTCGCGCACAGATTAAATAAAACGATGTTTTTGTCACTACTTTTGTTTTGGCAAGTAATCAAACACTTCCAAGTTACTGCACAGCGCGTTTTTTTCCACACTTAGCGTTTATTTACACTGATCTGCACTGATCCCGTGCTGTGTTTATTGATCTTTGACGTCACACGCCCCATTGGCCAATCACAGAGCGTTTCGAAAAATTTAAATCCTGGCGTATTTTTAAACGCTTTTTTTATTAACAAACAATTACTTATTTATTAAAAGATGTTGATTTTCGATCATTTGGCGAATAATACTGTAGTAACAAAGGTATTGAATCGATTTTTGGTATACATGTCAAGTACCCTATTCAACATCTTGTTATGGGGGGCTTCAGTTGACGTAGATAGGATATTTTTAGCACAAAAAAGGATAATGCGTCTGATCTTCAATCCACTTTCCTCCTGTAGACCGCTCTTCATCAAACATCACATTTTGATGGTCCTTTGTATTTATATATACAAATGTCTGTTGTTTATGAAACGTAATATTGGAAGTTTTAATGGATTGTCGAACTATCACAATTATTGTACGAGAAACTTTGAAACATTGTGTCTACCTCAACATAGGACAACGAAATTTGAACTCTCCCCATCTTATAAGGGCATAAAATTTTTCAATAATTTACCAGATGAAATCAAGAGATTGAATGAGTCAAAATTCAAGAAAACCATTAAACACATATTGATTGAAAAATCTTATTATAGTATAGCGGAATACTTTGCAGATGGCCATTTTGCATAAATTGTGTTGGTCTATTTTGTAGTACTAGTATATCGCATTTATTTTGATTAGTTGTGTTCATTTTTCCTTTTACGAGGAACTCATCTCATTTGACCTGTCCTATACATTCTCATTTGGTAATGTCGAAGGGATTAATAAAGAATTATTATTATTATTATTATTATTATTATTATTATTATTATTATTATTATTATTATTATTATTATTATTATTATTATTATTATTATTATTATATTAATATGTCTCTTCTTCTTCTTCTTATTTTAAGACAATGTCTTGTTTTTTCAAAGCTGTAGCCTAAGTTGTGACTCCGATGTCCAGCTTTCGTACCATCGTTTGGGGGGTCTTCCTGGCGGTCTACGGTTGGTTGGTTTCTCCTCGTTTGCAATTTTGGGTAGTCGATTATCATCCATTCTGTCGACGTGGTCTCTCCATGCTCGTCTTCTGATTCTAGACCATCTTACAATATCTGGAATGTCGCACTGGGTTCTTATATCACTGCTTCTCACTCTGTCTCTAAGCGTTTTGCCCGTGATTGATCTTAGCGTCTTCATTTCAGTTGTTCTTAGCAGTTGTTTAGTAGCGGCTGTTTTTGCTCGTGTTTCTATGGCGTAGGTCATGATAGGTCGTACACACGTCTTGTAGATTCGCGTTTTGCCTTCAATACTCATGTGTTTGTTTCTCCATATTACGTCCCGTAGGTATCCTGATACCCTAGCTGCCGCTATTGTTTGTGTTCGGACTTCTTCTTTAAGGTTTCTGTTACTTGTGATATTAACGCCTAGGTATTTTGAATGACATGATCTGTTCTACACTTTTATTGTAGATCGCTAACTTACACCTTCTCGGTTCTCTTGATACTGTCAGAGACTTCGTTTTTTGGACAGAGATCACCATGTTTAATTCCTTTGCTACTCTTTCGAACCTATAAAGTAGTTTCTGCAGATTGTCCTCATCTTCCGATATTATCACCGCATCGTCAGCATAGCAAATTATTTTAAATTCTTTCTTGCCTAGTTTGTATCCTTTCCATGCAGACTTTACTTCCATGATGATCTTATCCATTGAGAGATTAAAGAGTATTGGGCTAAGACTATCCCCTTGCCTGATTCCTGTTGAGACTGGTATCTTGTTGGAAAGCTTATTGTTTGCTTTTATAGAGGTGCTATTTCCGATGTTCATTTCCTTGATGATATCAATTGTTTTGGGGTTCAAGTTCCTCTCCTTTAATAATTTCAGGATATCGCAGAGCCTAACACTATCAAAGACTTGCTTGAGATCAATAAAGCACATAAAGGCAGTTTTGTTATACTCAATGGCTTTTTCCACTATTTGTCTTAAAATGAATATTGCATCTATGGTGGATCTGTTTTGTCGAAACCCCTGTTGTTCTTCACTGATACCAGTCTGTATGATTTCTTCTGCTAGGATTTTTGTGAATACCTTTGAAGGTGCGCTTAATATTAATATGTGAAGATCAATATTTCTACTTATTTTAAAGCATATTGCTCGCAAGGAGGAGTGTCAGATTCATATACTCAGATTTGAAATAAAGTGTACAGAAAACTGAATATAATATATAATAGTTGTTACTAATAAACTCTTTTTTAGACAAAATTAGTTTTGCCCCTGCGCATTCGCCATTTTACATTTTGATGTAGGAAAATTGAGATGAAGAAAAGGGCCGCAATAATTGTGACACGAGAGGCCGTTTTTGATGGCTGAACATGAATTTCATTGTAATATGATAGTCCTGTTCTAATCGGCATGAATGCAGCGTAGCAAGTTTTTCGTTTTATCCACGCGGTCCAAAAAGACGCGTTTTTGGTGACGCGTACTAGCGAAATTCCCATCAAAAAACAACCATGCAGAAAAACGATCGCGACCGAGTGCCTTTCGAGATCGATAAGGCGCGATTTCTTGAAAATTAATTGAAATATCAGAAATTTTAATTTAATTATTCCTTAGTTCAAAATATCAACATTATTCGGAATTTCTTGTTTATCGGCCCAACAATTATTATATAATATATTATTCTGAAAATATGGGTATGATGAAATGCGCAAGCGCAGTACAAAATATAAATATTTACCCAAATATTTACGTAACTTAATTGAAAAAATATTTAATAAACACTTATTTATTCATAGCATTTTTATTAACATAAATTGCAAATATCTGAATTTTCAACATTATTTATATATATATATATATATATATATATATATATATATATATATATATATATATATATATATATATATATATATATATATATATATATATATATATATATATATATATATTTATTCATTTATTTATCTATTTATTTATTTATTTTCGTGATGGCATTTCCAGAAGTCCGTATCAGTGTACTTGAAGCAGAAACAAATTTCAGTTGAAATTTGTACATCTCGGAAATATGAAGGGAGTGGCCGGCAGATCTCTCTTCCTTTCTCTCCCAGTGACTCAATAGTGCTAGAGGACACTACTTGCTCTATCATATGCCTCCATTCTTCTTTCTGCCTCGCTGTCATTACCCAATTTCTTATTCCTAGAATTTCTCATGCATCGGTCTTGATGATGTCCCCTCATTTCTGCCTTGGTCTTCCTCTGATCCGAGCTCCGGCTAATTGAGACTCATAAATAAGCTTCGGACATCTCTACTCTTTTATCCTCACTATGTGCCTAGCCCATTTTAGTCTGAGTAACTTTATGGAAGTAATTATATCCGGGCTTTTGTATAATCCTCTCAGCTCATGGTTATATCGTATTCGCCAGCCGTCTTCATCCAGCACTGATTCAAAGATTCTTCGGACTATTTTTATTTTAAATACTGAAAAAATTTCCTCAGACTTCTATGTCATGGTCCAGCACTGGCTGCTGTATTCTGCTATTGGTCTAATTGTAGCTTGATATATTTGGATCTTTATTCCCCTGCTTAATAGTGTTGATTTAAAATAGTTATAGAGGGTATAACATTGTATAACGTTGTTTGCGGCTGTAATTAGGTGCTGTATCTCTTTCGTCATTTCTATCATTTATTTGTACTCCGAAGAACTTAAGTTCGAAGTTCTTGTCCTCCATCTATATATGCTGTCCTATCCTCATAATTAGTAGAAGATATTTAAGTAATCTAGGATATGAGATGTAAAAAATTAAGCATAACAACTTATATGAAATTCAAATTTTTAGAGCTATTTGGAGGGTGTGATGAGCTGAAACAACAGGTTTTGCAACTCCAAACTCCCTCCAATATTTTGATATTAGATCAAAGTAAAGTTTAAGTACCTGACAGTTCTTCAAAAAATCTAGCTACGACATAAATCACTTATAAAAAATACACTACAGTGGGTGTCTGGAAGACTTCTCCCTCATATCACAATTTCTAGCTTTTCATAGCTAGGTATGTTTGTGCTCTTGTGTCTCAACATGAGTACATATGCCTTTATAACATTATCAGCAGGCTGATCATCAATAACCTCGTCATATTACTGAGTGTAATTAAACGTTTAGGTAAAAGCAGTATGAATCATTCAAAATTCAGATATTTCTTCAAACAAATGACCCTTATTTTATTGAGTGTTTATGAAATATCAGAAGTGATCAAAATGTATATGAAATGTTCCATGAAAAACGCTGCGCTACTAGTTATCCTTTATATATTTCACGTGTGACGTGGAATAATGAAAGTCTCAGGAAAAATTACATCCAGAGTCTGCAGTATATATCGCTGGAACCGTCAGAGCTAAAGGAGATTTATATAGGTGAAGCAAGAAAAGGCAGAGGTGTCCAAATTGAGTCGACGTATCTCACAAACAGTCCGAGAACGTAGGTGTTTCCTTGGAATTATGATTTATTACCCAGTATTATTTACCCAAATACACTTGTCTCCGGGTACGGAAAAACCTCATAAAGTGAACGTTGAGTTATTTCACTTCCATTTTCTTGTCGTACTCCCACAGTCATAGTAGGGTGGAAATGACTTCAATTCCAAGTAGTTCAGAAGTTGATAAATGTATATAAAAATCATGTTAGCGAACATTTGTGTTTCAAAAAAGTTTAATTATACTCCGTATATATAATCCTTGGAAAACTGAAAGAAAATCCAATATTTCATCCATATATATATATATATATATATATATATATATATATATATATATATATATATATATATATATATATATATATATATATATATATATATATATATATATATATATATATATATATATATATATATATATATATATATATATATATATATATATATATATATATATATATATATCTAGTATATAAAATTCTCGTGTCACGGTGTTGAACTCCTCCGAAATGGCTCGACCGATTCTCATGAAATTTTGTGTGCATATCGGGTAGGTCTGAGACTCAGCCAACATCTATTTTTCAACCCCCTAAATGTTAAGGGTGGTCCGGTCCACCCCTTAATTTTTTTTTTTTCAGAAAAAAATTTTCTATTCTTTTTTTTATGATACAGCATTCAAAATTACATACACCCCTTCATTGGCTCCACCGATCCTAATGAAATTTTGTGTGTGTATCTGTTATGTCTAAAATTCGGACAAAATCTATTTTTCATCCCCCTATATGTCAAGGGTGGTCCACCCCCTATTTTTATTTTATTTTGTCACGACTTAAAATAAAAAATTTCTTATTTCACCCTTATACGATCAACGTATATATATATATATATATATATATATATATATATATATATATATATATATATATATATATATATATATATATATATATATATATTATATATATATATATATATATATATATATATATGTATATATATATATATATATATATATATATATATATATATATATATATTCATTTAACCGATTTACACAAATCATCAAAGTTGCACAGGATATACCAACAACTTTTATGTCCTATGGAATTAGTTATTTTCGTTGAGTAAATTACAAAATCGTATAATAGTCTACTTTGTCCATAGGGGCCCGTAGAGTTGAAAGCTTAATACCCGATTCACAGGGCTTATTTTTGATTTAGGTACTGTTTGACATTGAGTCTTCTTTTGAAAGGAAACATTTGTTCATTGTTACAAAGATAGGTTTCTAAAGGTTGGAAAGGACATGTATTTCCAATCACCTGATATAATGGCCGTATCTTTCGTAGACTGTCATTGTTATCCGACTTTATTTGGACAGTCACAAAATGTTATGCTCTCGTAATTGGATAAAACAGTGACAGAGAACTTGAAATTATCGATATTTCCAATCTTTGTAGAGTTTCCCATTCTTGAGTGAGTATTCATTACCCATTTGTTCGTGTATTTCGACATATATTTTCATTTCTTCGAATATTGTGGATTGAAATGTACAGCATATAAATTAATATTGTCGGTCATAAGTTGAAACAGATTTTCCAAAAACATATGTTGAAATGAATGCTTACGTCCTTCTAGTTAATCTACTTTGGTAACAATTCGTTTTAATAGCAGGCAACGTTTGGGGAAATGTAGGCAACATCCTTCATCAATTTTTTTTATCTAATCATGGTTTTTCATAAATGTTCCGATTCTTATATTTACGTCCGAGTAGTTTTCTGGTTTAATTCGTATATTTTTTCATCCTTGCATTATTCGTTGGATCATCTGTCATTAATAAAATATAAATAACTGTCGAATCGGCCCGGCTTCGCACAGATAATTTTAATTTACTGGCTGGAGAACACCGATAGACGCGTGCGATCGCTTCGAATTATAAAATGCTATGTATAGGGCGAGGCGATCTATGCGTTACGGTACCGGCACACCCCGCGCCCGTCAGCCGCTGTTCCTCTGCTTTTCAAATCTCTGATATCTTTTAAGATATCCGTTCTAATTAAATGCTGTGCAGTGCTGTTTTGATCTATATGAAATGTACAACGTATATTTGTATTTAATTGGATAAGTAATGATACTGAATTATATTAAATAGCTTGGTAAATAACACAGTTTTTTTGTAACATGTAAAGGATAAAAATGGTTACTGTGGGTTATTCTTGGGAGATAAATATATACCATCGCGGATTTTTTGATCGATCTTTTTAAGATGTACAATTCCGTACTACATCAATTTGATCTATCTCGTGAAGTTTAGTCAGCGTCTGCAATTTAAGTGCACAAAAATGTATTTGTCGGCTTTTCTGTACCATAATATGTATGTATTGGGCATATGAACCTTCCTCTTGAATCACTCTATCTACTGTTGAAATCTGCATTCAAATCTGTTGAGTAGTTTAAAAAATCTAAGTGCGAACAGACGGTGGAAGTGATATTATTTTATACTGATATTGAATTCTCGCACATCACTTGGTGAAACATCATAAAGAATAAATTATGAACTTTAAAATAAAAAAAAATTGGCTTATGTTAAAACAATTTGTACAAATAAAAGAAACTTGAAGTCATTCTTGGTCAATAATAAAGAAAAATCTAACATCGGAGAAAACAGTGGTGTTTACAAAATATTTTGCGACGAATGTCCTGCTTTCTATATTGGAGAAACAGGAAGAAATATAAACATTCGTGTTGAAAAACATAAAAAGTCAATTTTACAAAATAAAAATACCACTGGCTTCTCTGAACATTGTATTAAATTCAATCATTTCCTGGATTTCAACAAAACCCAATTCAGGTAACAAAGGAAAGCGCCTTGACCTTCTTGAAATTCTCGAAATAAGTTCCTCCCATAATAGCCAATTACCCATTGTAAACGAAAAAATTGATTTTCAGGTATCACCTTTGCTTTTGTCTGTTTCATAAAATAGGATGTAATACTCTCCTGTAGTCAGTCTTGATAATGAGTTCATAACTCGAAACATATCGACTATTCGTTACTGCTAAATACAGTATCTAAATATTTTTATATAGTGAAACATAAGCAAAGTGTTTTTTTATTTTAAAGTTTATACTTTATTATTTTATACTATGTAAAGATTATTGGAACATCACTGGTTCCAAGCGACTCTACCACAAACGACATATAGTTCAATAGTACAGTTATTGTGTTTACAATTTCAGAAGGATCCTGTCATTTCACTCAAGTTTCTTCATCCTCATTCATTCGTATATGAATAGTACTCATATATTATATGAGTTCTACTCATAGTCCAGGAACTTTAGGATTTCACTTCGGAAAAAGTCCAACCAAGCTAAAAATTGGCATACACTTACCTTTCAGCTCTCCAAATAAGGTGTAAAAAGTCCCCAGAATTCGGTTTTATGCATAACTTTTGACAACTCAAGAACGGTGAAAAAAATTATTTTTCATCGGTTTTTACAAATATCTTCGTTCCTGTTGGTCTTACGACTATGAAGTAGGGGGAAGTCGGTTAATCATGCGCGGCGGCTAATGATGCGCAGCATATTAGTAGTAGAAAATGTCAACCATTTATTGGAATTCATACACTTCGTGCCATCTCTTAGAAGATAGTTAAAGTTGCGCAGCCATTTGGGCAATTTCCGCGGCAAACGCGGCTGTCATCGTGTCTGACTACTATTTTGGTTGTTTATTCTAACTTTTGTGCGTGCGAAAAGAAGATTGAAAATGTTAATGAGGACTTTTTTGTTTGGGTAATTATACTAAAATAATCAACGTGGTTCTAGCTATTGCAGGAGCGATTCATTTAAGGTAAAGAACCTCCAGTTTTATTTTGGTGAATTTTTATAAGCATTAGGTCCATGGCGGATGATGGTGCGCCATGCGTACAATTAGCCAACTTTTTGAGTAAGAAGTTTTTGTTGTTATTCAGTATGAAACAAAATGTTCATTGAATAATTCCAGATGCTAAAATATACCCGCAAAACGAATAAAGCCTCTTGGGGCGCAGACAAAATGAAAAAAGTCTTGTGATTTGTTGCAAATGACGGAGCAGTTAGAGATGACGGAAGGAAGTTTTAATACCAGAATATACAATTCGCAAAATAAAGAAAGATGAATATGATGGAGGATGTGATATTAGTGGGTCCACATCCCATTTTTTCACAGGTCCAAGAAAAGAGTTTAGCGAGTCACATACTAAAAATGGCAAAACTTTTTTATGGTGTCACATGAAATGAACTTCTGCGATTAGCTTATTCTTATGCAGTAGCTAACAATTTAGCTATAAAATTATAAATTTTGTAAGCAAAACCAGATTGAATTGCTAGCCATGCTACCACATACATCTCATTGCTCACAGGCTTTAGATTTAGCATTTTATGGTCCACTGAAAGCTATTAAGGATATGACTGTGATTTTTGTACCTAAATTACAATTTTTTTATATTTTGTTAATGTTCTAACAAATATTATATGTATTCTGTAATGCTTCTTTTGATTATACCTGATACACCATACTATATTTACAGATTTCTGGTTGCGCACAGTTACCCTGACTGGTGCGGACAATTACCCGCATAGGGTGGATAATCATGCGCATTGTCAGTTTATGTATTATTTCGTTCTCAAGCTCAGAACATATTTTGTTGTGATATTTAATTCATTGGTGTTATACCATATACAATGAAGAATATCTATGCCAAAATGCAGAATTCTAGATGCTATATTCAAGAAAATATCAACCCGGCTTCTTAGGTGCGCACAATTCACCGACTTCCCCCTATACTTATAAAAAAAGAGCGGAAAATTCTCTACAAAAAAGATAGAATAAAGTTTATTGATAACGCTGAAAGTTTTCACGTAATTTAAACTCCTATAAAAAAATTTTAATTGCATATAAAATGATAATAATATTTAATTGCATCTTGTGATCGAAATCTAGGTTTCTGTGCATCTTCACATTTTGACATTTTCATAGACATTCGGGTATGAATAATAGTATATGCAAGTATACAAAATTAACGATAATGTTACTTTTCTCACAAATACCGCACAATTGTTCCATTATGAGTAATTCCCTTGAAAATGCGACATAATATACGTCAAGTGTCACGTGGCGTTGCCATAGGGCACATTCGTTCACGCGATGAATGCTCCAGGGACAATCGTTTCACAAATTTTTCAGTAGCAATTAATAGTCCAATCAATAAATTTTATACTATCTTTTTTGTAGAGAATTTCCCGCTATTTTTGTAAGTATACCTTATTGAGATCTGATATGGAGGCGGAGCTTAGGTAATAACGTCAAAACATGGCATCTCAAAACCAACTTTCAACACGAATTATATGAGACATTTGAAACTTTTTGAGTTTTTCCAACAACAATGTTAGTTTCGAGTGAAAGTGCGAAGCTTTATTCAGTTAAAAATTTACACCAGCGAAAATATAGACTGGAAAGATCCAAATTCATAAAACAGTGTGGGATAAAAGAAGAGAGTTCGAGGCCTGGTATCGTGAACTTTACTGTTTTTTGCTTATCTATTCTGATTTGATTTAATTTGAAGTGTAAAATACCTAGTCTACATCAACTGTGTTTGTTTAAGTGATATGAAACTATTAATTTGAGATTTTTGATTCAGGAATTTCATAATCGACCAGATATGATGGGCAATTAGCAATAAACATATTTCAAAACTTTCTATTGATGATTCTTTATCACACTATAAAAATTAACTATTTTTGGAGAACTTTGGGCAAAATATATTCGAAATTTCACGAAAAACATTTATTTTGTATTATTTATTATATGGATTCCATGAGAAATCATAATGTTTCATATAATCAAATGTGGTTTTCATAATAAAACACTATCAACCATAATGCAACTCAAAATGTATTAATGATGAATATACAAAGAACAACTTTTTCATTCCGTGTGTATTCCTCTTATATCTAACTTCAATCTAATAAGCATCATTTACATAAATTTGTTACTCCATCATTTCACTTAATCTTCCATGAATTTGTCAACTTCTAAGATCGGAGAAGACATATTTATCGTGCCACATATCACTGTAAAAATTTCTTCTAATAACACCAATAAATTTCCAGGTAACACAGATCCAACAAATTTTTGGCTGCAACAATTGCAATTTTCATCAATAAAGGGAACTAATCTAAGTTTCAATCACAGGACTCAATTACCTGAAAGGATGTAATTTTCTTTTGTAAAATGCAAAGAACGCACCGTCATCCTAGGAGTTGTGTGATTCTTTTTTATATTGATTTTCCATACTTTCAATGAATCAATCTTTTCCTTTTCTCCAAAATAATTTTCTCTCAATACAAAATATTTGTTTGGCTTCGGAAACCGATGAAAGCTAATACTTGCATTTGTATATGCTTTAGAATTACAATTTTTCACGCAACAACACACTCTATACTTGCTGATTCTACGTTTTGCAAAATTAATACTTTCCATTATACACCTTTTGCGACTATTTGTAACAAATCAAAAACTTGTCATGCAATTGCATATGTTGACGTTGGATATGAAAACTTCATCCATCTGGCCGCCAGAGATCGCCAGCTGACATGTCAGATCCCAATAGTCGTAAGACCTACAGGAATGAAGATATTTGTGAAAAACCGATAAAAAAAATTTTTTTCGCCATTCTTAGGCTGTCACAAGTTATTCGTACAACCAAATTCTTCGGACTTTTCACACCTTATTAGAAGAGTTTAAAGGAGAGTGTATACCAATTTTCAGCTTGGTTGGACTTTTTCCGAAGATGAGCCCATTGTTTGCCTAAAATTCCTGGATTATCATATACGAATACATCTGATGCACAAGCATAACAACGCTGTACTTTCAGTCGAATGTTGGTCGTATCGGACACAGTTTTAAGCCCCAGTGCAAAGTGTGATAAGAAACATTGTACCAAAAAAAAATTCATTACTGGGAAAGCAGAGACACAATTCTCATTTGCTCATGGTAGGGTTGCCATCACCTAAATTGCCGATGCCAGACAAAAATTTAAAAAAACCCCGGACATTTCTGTGAAATTTTGTTTTTTCCCGGACACCCCGTAAAAATTTTTTTTTCTGAATAAAATAAAACATCGTGTATATTTTAATTTTTCAATCTAATTAAACTTCAAACCGCTTGTTTTTCATACAAAGAGAACAAAAAAAACAAATTAGATTCTATTATATCATCAAATGAAAAACAACTCATAACGATAATTTTTGATAGATCAAAAATCAAATAGATTAGATTCTACATTGTAATAGCAAATTATAGGATAGGTAATCTAGTTCGGTTAGATAGGTTAGGTACCCAAAAGTCTAAATTATTTATCAACTATAAATCAAAAGTAAGTAACAAGTTTTAATTTCAACGAGATCAAGTTCTTTTTACTAATTCAATTTAACTTGGAATTTTTCAGACTTGGCAATTTTTCCCAAAATGTCTTTATTTTTCATCATGAATTTTTAAAAGTCGAAGCAAGTCAAGTCTTTAACATTAGACTCTATTTTGATCAGAGAAGAAAGCGTATGTGTATTTAGCAAGTTTCTCTCCTTCCTCCTTTGCTGCGACCCTAGCGAAAAACTCACTCTAAATTAGCATTGTGAGCTGGTATACAAAAATATTACTATGCAATTTTGAGCAGTTTAGAATATAGATGTTTCGAAAAGCTGCAGCCACAACTGGTTTGTATTTAATAGCTCATCTCCGTCACTGACCCTCAAGCTTCACACACCCGGACACAAAATTTGTTCGGGTTTTACCGGGCATATTTTGAAAGCCCCGCCCGGACGACCCCTGGACGCCCCTTAAACTAGGACAAATCCAAGAAAACCCAGACGGATGGCAACTCTACTCAAGTAACTTCATAGATTCGAAAAGCATCGATAAAAATTATGATGAGCGTTAAGCCCTAAGGGCCTGAAACACCAATTATAATTATACAGGAAAACCTTTTTTCCCTCAGGATTCTTTCACGTTGGGACTCACCATCCCATCAGTGCTATATCTAATAGAAATCTCACCGCGCCGAAAAGTTTTACAAGTCCACTCGAGCAAGCACAACTTGTCACTCCATTCTAACAGCACACAAAGCTGCCAAGCAGCAGCCAATAAACAAGTTGCGACAGTTTCGATGTCTCTAATCGGAGCGGACCTAAATTATATTGCGTGGAGGGTCTAAGGTCAGTTCATTCTTTTCCCCTCGGTCGTTCGAGACTGTTCTCAACTTCGTCGATAACGGCGTCGTACTTGGGACCGATTTGTCAGATGCCTCGTGTCCGCTTTTCCGAATTTCCGCAATCCAAGAGTCCCCACGGAGGGCGACGAGGCAGGTCGACGCGTCGTTAGACCCGGTAGCGGAATTTCAATGGGGAGATATGATTGTCCCGTAGCTTTCCGCCATCCTTTCGCCTAATTACTTTTCTATCGATGGCGTCGTGTTTAATTGAACGTGCAAGGTTAGAATGCTCGTTAGATGCTTTCAGAGGAAGTGTCTTAGTTGACAAGTCCTTGTCATTGTGTGTTTGACTGGTTTTTTATTTGACTTGCCATGAGCGATTCATCAATTTCACCGAATATCCGGCTTTTTCGGCTTACAAATCGTTTCTAGATGAAAAAACTGTATTACAGCAACTGTCAGCAGTTTTTTCGAGTTTACCCGCGGCAAAACTTGACAGCTGTTGTCACCAAAAAATTACTATACCTTCGATAACAAGTAATTATATAATCTGTTACTTATGAAATAGTCTTGTCGAATACCACTCGAGTATCTAATTTTTCCTGTGAAAAAAATCGAAAAAACACAATGCAAAGTAATATTTTTACCCCAAGGCGAAGCTAAGGAGTTATAGTATCACGACAAAAAGTTAGTAGCTGGTCCGATTTTAAAAATTCCAACGGATATAGATTGTGAGGATGGTCCTAGGTCCTCTTAATAAAACACAAGGTTTTACTCTTAAAGCTTTTTTATTGGGAGGTTCATACTCAGGATGGCTTAAAGACTCTCGTAGGACTGACTAACCGATCCGCGACAATAATTAACGGAAGTTCGGCGGAGTAGAGTCAGCACTTTAAAGTTTACTTAATATAATGAATATGTGGAATAGCAACAATTCGGGTTTACTGGTCTAGGAATGATCCGATGACCCGTGGAACTGTCGCAACACTTCCTGTATAATGACATCGACTAAATGGGTGAATTAACATATGAATATTACAAAAGTATCTTATCACTACAAGATGAAACACATACGATTTCATAAGAAAAGTGTTTTCAAAATGATAGCATTCAATGTGTAGTTTTTTATTTATATAATACATTCAAAAAATATTGACATGCCACCTATAAATAAAAAAATTAATAAAAATTATGAATTTCACTCAAATACTATACATTTCCCGATATAGTCACCATGAGGAAAAATGATCTGCGATAGACTTATCAGGCATTACGACATGCACATGCGCCGAGACGTTTTATCATTCCTAGTGCTACGCAGTAGGGTGTCCGGAATTTTTTTTAACAAAAAGCATTCGTGCAGGTGCAAAAATCCTGGTCTTCGACTCGGATTTTTGTTGCCACCAACACTCATGCTTCTTGTTAAAATTTACTTAGCAACGTGTTTTTTCCATGTTTTTAAAAAAAAGGGAAGATGCCCTTATGATATTGCCTACGACTATTTCACTCGTCTTAATTTCCACCTATCACAAATTTCGTAGTTTTGAATTTATAAACGGTTTCTAGATGAAAAAACTGTATGACAGAACCTGTCAGCAGTTTTTTCTAGTTAACCCGCGGTAAAACTTTAAAAAATATTTCAAAACTTTCCGAGTCAAATAAGCTGCACTGATGAGATCTAATAAGATCGAAAGAGCTGTATGCTGATCTTGAGTCGGGGTGACTCGACGATTTCTATAATTCACTGTTGGATTGTGAATGTAGAATTCTGGTCGCGGAATACATATAACCAGCTCCCTTGGAAAGTTGTTTGATAATTTTTCTAATTATTGAAGAACTTTCCTTCCTCACTTTATGTAGTATATTAAATTGGCCATGGTCAGTTTGAATATTTTTCAGGATTTGTCATTGCTTATTGATAAAATAATAGTAAATCAATAATGTCTGATAGTAATAGTTATTGATATAATTAACCACACGGCTCAGTATCTGGATTGCAACGTGCGATAACTAACTTCATTCCAAACTAACAACAAATTAACAACTGTTGAGACCAATATAAATAAAAGTAGAAGTCGGTTTTTTGAAGCACGCAGCTTGCTAAATACACCTTTTTCGACATAGCATTAATTCGCCACTTATCTAGAATCTCTCCATAAGGCCCCTACACACGGGCGTCGATGTATTGATACATAAACGTGCACCCAAAAACGTGCAACCAATAACGTTCATGTGGATTCAAAAAACGCACGTTTTTGAATGCAGAACCCGGATAAACGCCGCGTTGATGTTTTCTGAGATCGCTTGAATTTTTGGATGCGCATTCCAACGAACACTTGCAGGAGTCAACGTGTGGAGGATTTACCGTGGTGTGTGCGTTTTTGAAGCAGTAGCTGCAGTTTAGTTTTTTCAAACAATGATTACGGCAGTAAGTATTTAAAATAATAAGTAAAATTCAGATTACTCAGTATATTTCACATTGTTTGGGTCTTAAAACCAATATTAACATTAAATAGATTTGTATATTATTTACTAAAAATGTTTGCAGATAGTTTCATTAGTATGTCTGACTGCAGAACAATGTCCGGGAATTTCTATGGGAATTTGTTGAGTTATACAGGGGTCTACCCTGCTCGTGACAGACAATAAAAAAACACCATTTAGACCGAAACAAAAAATAAAGCATAGGAAATATTGATAAAGAAGCTGCAAATAATTCAACTAATTGCTACGAATAGTACAGGTGTGTCTAAAATCAGTAGTTTTCGAGGTGGCTTTCGGAAAGAAAATAAAAAAGTTTTGATCTCGTGGAGAAGTGATACGGTGAGAGTTTCGGAGATATTATAGTAAAAAATTTTAAATCATGGTAATTCCTTCTAGTCGCTAAATATTTGAGCAATGCAGTTATTGCCGATGTGTCTTGACCTTTTATTAATGGAGTAGCCATTACCAGGAGTTACGAATAGGTTTCTTTTTTTAGAAGCCAACCTTTAGACCAGATTCAGTGACGATTTTTATTTTCCTTTTTCTTGTGTGCATAAGTACACGCCACTGGCACTAGAGCTAAATACTCCTCTTCCTCAGACATCTTGCCAATAAGTTTGATAGACTGGACAAAACTATGTTTTGTACATATGTGTGTATGGAATCGGCTTGCACGTTCTAGTAAAATAGTTTCTTATTGTTCTGATCGTGCAAAAAACGTTATAAGCATGTCGAACGTTAAGGGTTACCGATCAATAATTATAGGATTAGACAATAATTGGAGGAGGAGCGAAGCGACGACTCCAATTATTGTCTTCCATCAGTAAACAGCCCTTACCGTTCTCCATACTCAATATACTATTGTGCTTCCATCCAATATTGCACATTTTGAACATTTTGTGAATGTCATAGAAATTTGTGTGGAATCAGGTACCTAGTTTTCTTGTTTTCAGTTCTTTTTTTCAAGTGCCTTACCCGGTTTCAGGTGTACGTGACGTCTCTAAAACTATTCGTGTTATGCGTGATACAGTTATACACGAATAGAACGGACCTACAGTTTTACGACGGTTCCGAACGCCTTCATAGAGAGGCTTCAAAGGGCAGAATACTACTCGGTGGTTTGCCATTGCCTTCCGAGAGATGGCTCCGCATTAATTCGTTGGTTCGGCCAGGATTCAATCCGTCGACTTTCTGTTCAGTAGTCCAACGCACTGACCACTGAGCTACGGTAGCACTCTTTTCAGTTAGTAATTATGAATTTTGCATGAAAATGTTGCAAGAATGATTTTATTTACTTAGTTAAAATATATCAAGCTTATTTTTTTATCTTGAAATTTGACTATATTGTTTTTTCTGTATTCTGTATTTTCGGGAGTGCAATCGAGGCCACAGCACTTAGGCCCCATTGGGCCCTTTTGACTTTTTATATTTTTTATTGTTATAAATATATAATAATAATGTGAATTGGTTGCACGTTTTTGGATGCATGTCGATGTATCAAGACATCGACATCTGTGTGTAGACCGCCATTAAAGAGACAGGTGAATAATGAAATAAAGAAGATGATGTCTATCGAAATATTGAGTAATTTGTTGCTAATACGCAAATTAAATCAATAGTACCTAAGTATAAGTAACTTAAATTTTCATTGTTAAGGATTCAAGCGATATATATTGCGTGAATTACTCGAACAAGGTAAGGAGCCGCAACTAGCACAAATTCAATTATATCACCAATATTCCACCTAGAGCGTCTAGCAAATGCATCCTAGTAATGACAGTTAATCAAATTTGCAGTATGATACTCAAAGGGCATGTGATAGTCGAATGTTGGTTGGTCCATAACCTTAATTAGTAGAACATTGTTGGTGTCGACGCGAAGAATTAAGGACCACTTTGCTTGCACTAGCGTCAGCGACCTCTATCGCTGAAGCGATGAACTAATAAAGAACATCAATTTTGTGGAATTTGGAGCCAACAAAATGGAATGAGTTTAACAGAAATAGACATGGTTGCTTGACGATTTTTTAAAAACAAAGTTAATTTTCTAATTGACAACGTCAGTTGGTAAAATTCATAACTAAATGATTCTTTCTCTTCTATTTGAAGTGTCCTATAGATTACTGCGTAGATTCCCTCAATTCTATCTAATGGCAGCTTTTTTAAGTGTTTGAAAATCGCTTATCCGCGCCCAGTAATTGATGATTATTATCTAAGATAGTATATTTCATCCGATTTTACTTCATCCTCTGATTTTTCTTTGCCGAATAAGGCACTGAAACTCTTATTTTTCACCTCGCAAAATGTGTCCTAGATACGTTACTTTCCTTCTTTTAATGTTTTCATCAGGGTTGGTCTCTCATAACACATTTTCGTTTGGCACTCTAGCGGTCTATGGCATTTTAAGCTTTCTCCTCAAAATTTACATTTGAAATAATTCTGCGATATTTTTTATTGATGACACTTTTGGATTCTATCCTACAAATTTGTTGATGAAAACACTTTGCATACTAAGGTGTGCGAAATATATAAACTCTGAGTTCCATACATATCTTGCATAAAATTTAATTTTAAATTCCCTATAGTCAATTTTGAATATATTCAACATACATGTGTAGTAGTTTTTAACAATTTTCAGATGATCTTCCTGATTTTTTTACATAATTGTATTTCTTCAATCTGTAGTTTTTTATATGTGATTTTAATTATTTTGAATCTTTGAACATAATTTTTGTTTTTTGTAGTTATAGTCATAAATTAATTAGTCATTTCTCATTATATATAATATAATAAATATATATAAATATAATAAATATATATATATATATATATATATATATATATATATATATATATATATATATATATATATATATATATATATATATATATATATATATATATATATATATATATATATATATATATATATATATATATATATATATATATATATATATATATATATATATATATATATATATATATATATATATATATATATATATATATATATATATATATATTTATATATATATACAGGGTGTTTCTAAATTGATGCTAAAGATTTCAATAGGTGATTCTTTAGCAAAAATTAAGGGAGGTCTTTCATATAACTTACACCCAAGTTACAGCCCTTTGAAATTAGGTGAAAAAATTTTTTTTTATTCAATACATCCACTTTGGAAAAATTTGGAAGAATGAAATTTGGCAGATAACTGCTGCTAATAAAATGGCAGTTTTTGAGTGTTTTTGTTACCCTTAAATGTAATCACAAAGGGCTGAAAAAAACAACCCATATAATATTTTGCATCAAAACTTTTTAATGCGCCTATATTTTCCTTTTTAAAAAATATATTCGAAAAGACAGACTCGATCTGCAATTTTTTTATATCTTGACTTTTAATCATAAAGTTGTTAGTTTGATCACAAAAAAATAAAATAGTGCTCAGACTTTTTTCCCATAAATTCACAGAGGTTATCATTAATTAATAGTTATTTAATAAACCAGTTTATTAATGACAGCGATTTATGGTTGAGATATTTTAACGCGTGAGCGGAGCGAGCGCGTTAATAGTTCGAGACCATTAATCGCTACATTAATAAACGAGTTTATTACAAGATTTTTACGTCGACCTCATCATGAATTGAGTATAAATTGTTGATTGAAATAAATTTTTATTTTGCATGACAGATACACTTGACACAATATAAATTTCTATGTTCATTTCGATATATTTATGCTCCCGATGGAACAATTTGAGAAATTCATAAATGGAATATTGGACATGTGACATTCTGAATAGTTCACATTACCTACAATATCCAATAAGGAATATGTGGAACTGGTGAAAGCTGAAGTGTTATTTACTTTCGAACAATTATTCCATAAAAATTTTTCCGCAGTTTCTACTTTATTTTGTATAGAGTTAAATTTTTCGATTTGAATTATGAATTCCTTTTCTCTGTGGAATAACAGTACAGACACAGAATAATTCAACTATTCCGTGATGAATACTTCTGTGTTTGGTTGCCCATGACAATCATACATTAAAATAGGAGAAATTGCACATTAAAATGGGTCATTAATGATCAATTTCGTGTACGTTAAAGTAAGCTTTTATTTAGAGGTCGACGGAAAAAAAAATAAGTAAGCTGCTGTCAAATGTCAAATAATTTGTTAATTGTTATTAGTAGTACAATTTTTGTGCAATCCGCTCTAATTTGCAATATTCTTCAACTAAATAAAAAAATGCCATTCTTTCAATAAAGTTTTATTTAGTTGTGAAAAATGTTTGAAGTTATTATAAAACTGCCTAGAAATTAGAAAACATCAGGACAATAAAACTATTTGTCATATCACTTCATTTGACAGCAGCTTACTTGTTTTCTTTAAATAAATGATAACCTCTCTGTGAATTTATGGGAAGAGTCTGAGCACTATTTTATTTTTTGTGATCAAACTAACAACTTTATGATGAAAAGTCAGGATATAAAAAAGTTGCAGATTGAGTCTGTCTTTATTTTTTAAATAGGAAAGTATAAGCGCATTAAAAAGTTCTGATGCAAAATATTATAGGGGTTGTTTTTTCAGCCCCTTGTGCTAACATTTTAGTGTAACAAAAACACTCCAAAACTGACATTTTATTAGCAGCAGTTATCTGCCAAATTTCATTCCTCTAGTTTTTGCCTAAGTGGATGTATTGAATAAAAACAATTTTTTTTCACCTAATTTGAAAGGGCTGTAACTTGGAGGGAAAAGGGTCTTGAACAAAATGTTATATGAAAGACCCCTCTTAATTTTTGCTGTTGAATCACCCATTGAAATCTTTCGCATCAATTCAGAAACACCCTGTATATATATATATTGAATTTATTGAATTTATTGAAAACTGCTTGTACATACTCATCAGAGCAAATATACATAAAACCTGTAGAGAGGCTTGTATCCTCTGTGCACAGGAGCAGGTAACTTACATCTAACTTAACAAACAAAAACTATACTAAAGCTAAGTTACTTAAACAATCTAAACTGTTCCAATTTTTTTTTTCTTATTATTATTATTGATTAAAGTACACCTGTAATTTGCTTTTATTTCTTTTGTCTCATTCAGTTCCTCACAAGTTCCTTCTCTACTATATATTTATTCAATTTATTAACAAAGTTTCTCTTTTTAGGATTTCCTATTTTAAGATCATTAGATAACATATTATAAAATTTGATAGCAGTATAAACAGAACTTTGTTTAGCAAGAGTTAAATCATATGACAGGATAGGCAGTTTTTTATATCTAGTATTGCTCACAGAATTCATAAATTGCATCTTTAAGTTTTCATAATGAAATAATATACATCTACTAATGTACATTTGTTCTATTGTTAATAGTGTATCTAGTTTCAGGATATCTTTGAACTTATTCTGGATTTTCTCTAACGGTCTTAACTTAGTTTTATAAGCTACTCATGAGATTAATCCATAATTTATTATACTATGAACATATGCATAATATATCAAGACAAGTATTTTCATAGGTAAATGTTGCAATTTTTTAACAATATATAGAAAGTATCTTATTTTGCTTATTATTTTTTGGATATGCAAATCCCATTTTAGATTAAAATCTACAATTATCCCCAGATATTTAACATTAGTATTCCTGTTTATTTGGTTTTCATTAATTTTTATTACTAATAACTCAGGTACACTGTCTGTATAGCATCCAAAAGTTACGTATTCGGTTTTAGTTATATTCAAAGTTAATTTATTTTGACAGAACCAAAGATTCAGTCGACTTAGGTATATATTCATTAATCTTGCTGATTCATCCCATTCGTCCTCAAAGCTCAGTACTACAGTATCATCCGCATATGCAAAAATATGTTCACAATATTTGAAAATGTCATTGATATAAATTAATATATATATATATATATATATATATATATATATATATATATATATATATATATATATATATATATATATATATATATATATATATATATATATATATATATATATATATATATATATATATATATATATATATATATATATATATATATATATATATATATATATATATATATATTTATATTTACTGGTATTGTTTAGAAATAACGGACCTATTGACTTAGAAAAACGACTTTATTGAATTGTAAATGTTTCGTCATGACATTCCTGACTGTCTTAACCCCTTGTTGCATCATGTGCCAAATATGGCACAAACAATGTTTTACACCTCTTCAATAGATACGTCAGAGAAATATAATTTTATATGCTTGAATTACCATTTCAGGCACATACAAACATATTTCCAAAGAGGCAGCACCCTGTCTGTAATTATTTCGCATTTACATGTGTTTTTCAAAATGGTAACGATGAATCAACTGCTTGTCAGTATTATTGTAGATTGAGTAATAGTTTTGAGTTCATCCACTCACATTATTCGTAATAAAAATTGTTTTTGTAAAAAATATACTTCTAGTAACTGCCTCATAGTGGCAAGTACTAGTATTTTTGATTAGTTGAAATTTTTTATCTAAAAATCAATTTGTGCCATATATGGAACATTATGCAGTTCAAGTATATCTGACTTGACCATATCTGCATATTATGAATTTAGAAGATGTGAAAGAAATATATTTTTTTAATAATTATGGATGCCAAGTTATTTTATGCGTAAAAAAATGTAGTTTTACATTATTTTAATCCAAATGAAAGTGGAGACAACATATCAGATGAAGATGATATATTGACTGTATGAAATATTTTCAGTTCATTTTGCATGCTGTCCCTTATTTGGCACAGACCAGTTATTTTTTTGACGAAGGATATTGTGTTTTATTTTCTTAAATATTTTTCTGATGAAATATATGTATTTTTACAACTGTTCCATTTTTTTTCATCAATTTGAAAAAAATCATGCATTAAGGGGTGAAAACATTTGTTCATTGAACTTTGACTAACATAAAGCGATTAGTTTTATGTGAGTGAAAGCTCACGCAGGGATTCCAGCAAAGGAAAAAGTGGATAAACTGGCTAAAGACGCCTCAATTGGTGGATTCCAAGAAAAAAAATGCCTTCCAACTGATATTTTCAATACTTTTCGCCATATAATAAGGAGAGAATGGCATGAAACATATCAACAAGAACAAAATGGTAGTTTTTACAAGGAAATTGAGAAAAATTCTCCCTCTTCGGTGTGGTGCAGATCATTAAACAATGAAAGACCCTTTATTCGAGTTATATCCCGGTTAAGAAGCGGTCAAGTAGTGACTCCTTTCTATCTTCACAAAATTGGACAAAGACCTAACTCATTTTGTATATGTGGGGCAAGTGGTTCATTAGAACATATGATTTTGAAGTGCAATAATAACTTTTTACGAATATCTGTTCTATGTATTTCAATTAGCATGTTGACTGAAATCAATCAACCTTTTAATTTGTGCTTTCTCTTGTCGCTCCATAATATAAATATCTATAGGTATATATTTAAATTTATTAGTGAGAATGATTTTAAGTTTTGATAAGTTTGAATGTATCTTACCATTTTGTGTATCCTTATGTTGTTTTAAGAAGTAGTGTATATTGTAAATTATAAATAATATTGTTCAATATCCTTGAGGATATTCAATTTGATATGTTGGCCAATGGTGTACTATAGCCAAAGCCATTTTAGAGGGTCGTATCTGAAAGAAACAGACTCTCAACTCAATTACATACATACAACTTTGACTAACAAAAAGTTTTGAGAAAGTCATGAAGATACAAAAACAATTTTATGAATTCGTTTTCCTGATTCAATAGGCTATTTGTTGCTAAAAAATATAAATAGATAACAATACAACACAGGCAAAAATAAGTACGATTCAGAAAAATTTTGTTATCGAAATTCTGATTATGTGAATTGTTAATGCAATATCAAGTACTGAACATATGAATAAATACAAATTTCTATGAACATCCATTCATACACGTCAAAATTTTTTATTGTCTGTCCAAAAATGGTTAGAATTAAGTACAACCTATTGATTAACTAACATGTACGAATATAACCTCACTCTTTCTGTATCTTGTAGTATCATTTTCTTTGTCGTTTATAGTTCTATCGAATGGGTCACCTTGAAAATTTACTTCTTTGTCGTCATAGAGTTTTCGAGTGTTTCTGAAGTCCTTCACTATTAGTTCTCCATAGAGATCTATTATAGCATGTTGGGAGACCATTGTAATCGGTGGATTAGTAGGGTGGATATGGAATCCCTTTTTTCGACAGTTTATAATCAAACCAAGTCCATGATCCGGTGTTAAATTGAATATAGTACTCTTCATTTCTTTAGGACTATAAACCATAGCAACAGCTTCTGGAAGAACACTTTGGAATATGCTATGATAATGCATATCACTACTTGACAAGTAGGGTCTTTCGATAGGATGGGAATGTATCCAACCTAGTATCAATAAATCGTTCTGTTCTATATATCTAATTAGTATATATGAATCTTTCACCTTGAAGAAGTCGGAGTATCCGAATTGTTCTGGAATTATCAAGTGTGTCACAAGTAACTCTTGATCGTTAACTTCTTTTCCAGCCAGATATCCGACCGTCTCTAAGTTGTTTTTCATATTTCTAAAAGATATATAAGAAAACTCGGTCGTGATTCTACTAGGAATTTTCAGGGTCCTATGCCTTCTCACAATTCTCCTCTGTCTATGGATTGATTCGAAATCTCTAACTTGTTTCGTGGGAAAAATTGATCTTCTGACATTGAGTGTATCTGTTCTACTTCTTGTTGAAAAAGTGAAAGATTCTTTGCTATCTTTCACACTATCTCTAACTATTTGTGTTGGAAGAATGCTTAATTTGTGTAGAGATGGCGGTTTTAACTGATCCTCTGCACCTATGCTTTCGTGTCCACTGACGAAAGTCCTAATAGTAGAAATAGTAGGCCTCTGCTCTTGAAACCTGTACAAGAAATAATTATGTTCAAGTGTCAGCGCATTAATATATTGTACAGTTCATAACTTTATAAAGAAATAAAAAACTAACTTTTCACAGGTTGAAATAAAAATCTCTTGAGTAAACGCGTTTCGCAATAACATTGATTTCATCTCGTACTAAATTATGGTATTACAAAACAATCTATTTATTCGAAAAAATGAACAAACAGAGGGGTTCCTAGAGAAACTAAATAACAATAAGCAATTCATTCAGAACTATTAGTAGGTACATTGAACAGATTAAGGAGAGGAGAAGGGTTTACTTCAATTTGGTCGTTAACTAGGTTTCCGGAATTTTTATATTTATTGATGTATAGGGATTACCAACAGTAAGTTTTGTGGAGACTATTTTCTAACTGTAATACTTTATAATTGTGACTGAAGGTATGGTTTTCCTGAATAAGATGGCACGCATAATTAGATTCAGTTTTCTGCTTAATATAGCTACGTTGGTGTTCGTGTATTCCAGTTCTGAGAATTCTAATTGTACGTCCTATATACAATTTGTCACAATCGTTACAGTTGAGTCTATAAACACCCGTACGTTCATCTCTATGAATGTTTGATTTGTTGTTTTTAATCAATTTTCCAATGCTATTGTTGGTTTTATATGAAACTTTTAAATTTTGTTTATAAAGAAACTGTTTCAGATTTCGGAAGGTTTGCCCAAGTATGTTAAGCTGTTAAATACTATGGGTAAACTTCTGAAATTGACATTTTGTACAGTTAACAGTCTCATTTAGAGGAAAGAATACAGAATGAAAATTTCAGAAGTTCACTCACTTATATCCGAAAAAAGTATAGTATTTACAGTTTAACATACTTGGGCAAAGCTTCAGATAACCTGAAATTGTTTCTTCATAAACAAAATTTCAAAGATTAATATAAAACCAACAATAGCATTAGAAAATTGATTAAAAACAACAAATAAAAAATTCATAGAGATGAACGTACTAGTGTTTATAGAGTCAACAGTAACTATTGTGAAAAATTCTATATAGAACGTACAATTGAAAATTTCAAAACTCGAATACACTAAAAGCAACGAAGCTATATTAAGCAGAAAACTGACTCTAATTATGCGTGCCACCTTATTCAAGAAAACCATACCTTCAATCACAATTATAAAATATTACAGTTAGAAAATAGACTCCACAAAACTAACTGTTGGGAATCTCTATACATCAATAAATATAAAAATTCCGGAAACATAGTTAACGACCAGATTGTAAACCCTTCTCCTCTCCTTAATCTGTTCAATGTACCTACCAATAAGTCTGAATGAATTGCTTATTGTTATTAAGTTTCTCCAGGAACCCCTCTGTAATGTTCAATTTTTCGTATAAATAGAAGCTTTTGTAATACCATAATTTAGTACGAGATGAAGTCAATGTTATGACGAAACTCGTTTACTCAATGGATTTTCATTTCAACCTGAGAAAAGAAATTTTTTTATTTCTTCATAAAGTTATGAATATGAATTTTAACCAAGTAAATGCCAATTCAACAAATCATTTCATGTAGACATAGAATATGAATACATAAATGTAAATTATGAATCAATATTTCTAATTCAGATACAAAATCTAAGGCTGTATAACAATCAAGAGAATACGGATTTTCAGCTTATTTTTTTTGAACTAAATCAGAATATACTCCGAGAAAAAAATTCATACGTACCCTTCAAAATCCTGCATTTGCACACTAAGGCTACTCATATTGTAAAGTTTCTCATAATCTGCAAACACTATTTTAGTTAATTCTTTTATTATCTTTGCAGCTGCTTTGATTTTGTAATCGAAAGCAGATCTTTCACCTATTGGAATATTTCTGAATTTGGGATGTTTTCTCATTTTTTTGATTAATTCTTGGTAACTAAGATAATGAATCAATTCTTGATCTTTGGTTCCAGTTTTGTGAAAATTTTTTGCAGTAATCAATAAAGCTTCAGAAAGCTCGTAATATCTTTTTATAGAAATTGTAGGATCTACACAGTTGGTCGCACTCGTTTGAATCAAAGCCTGTAATCTCTTTTCTGGTTTCAAATCATTCAAGTTGAGAATATCATCAAAGGAATCATGATCCATTGTTAACGATTTTACCTGCGATGACAGGATTTAATTTAATTAATTTTTTTCAATAACACAAAAAATCCATTATAAGATTGAAAATATGTGACAACAAAATTAAGAAGGACGTCTGTCACTGACAGCGACCATCATTTTTTCAGCAAACGTCAAAAAATGACGACTTTTTTAACCTCAGTTCTAATGTTAAAGTTTGATTCCACAGGCGTCATTTTGTTTTACTTTTTTGTCCGGCTGTGAGCGTACAAAAAAGTACACTTTTTATACGCTCACGGCAATTTCAAGAAAGTCGGGCGGCGTACAGTTGGGTTCCAAATCCGACATAGTGTAATCCGTAAGAAAAATTTTATATATTTTAAAACAAATTATTTCTTAATAGTTGGGTACTTGCCAAAAACGCACAGTCCTATAATGCGTAGATAAGTGACTTTGAATGTTTCTGATAATTATTTTGTTGAATTGTCAAATTTGTGTTGCCGTGACACCTACAAAACCAGTAGGCATACAATCTAGTTTTACGTTTTTTTACATCTAATCCTTTTTAAAAATATTATCTTAATTCTTCTTCTTCTTACTGTAGATGCGGCGAGGATATATTCACGCTCTAAGGTACTACGGTATTTAGATTTGATAAAAGCGGAAAATACAGCCGACACGTTATCTGTATTATTATATGTAGTATATATATATATATATATATATATATATATATATATATACACTGGCCAGCAAAATTAACGCACCACTAAAATTTGGGTCAATTTCAAAGTTAATTTTCTCGCGAACTGCTGAATCGATTTAGATAAAAAAAATTTTCAATGTAGCTTAAATCTTCAAAAATGACGTTATGCAAAGAGAGAAAATTTAAATTCGAGTTTTAGGCATATACTGAGTGTTTGAAGAAAAACTAGTAAAATGCACAACTTTTGTCATATTCTGTGGGAATTCCCATCAACAGTATTAGGTGTCTCTCTGAGTCAAAATATATAGCCCCATCTTTTTACAAGCATTTTTGTTTTTTTTATTCACTTTTATCTTGCTTATTAAATGAAATACGGAATTTATTGTAAAAAGTAACAACTAAAATTTATTTTAAAAAAATTTGAAATAAAATCTCAAAACATTTAAAATAAAAAGTCAACAGTGTTTTCTCCCCTATTCTTTATAACTGATTGGACATCGACGAGACCCATATTTTGAACCAGGCGGTCTAATTTTTGCTTGATCTATATTTGTCCATATTTTCCCTCATAATGTTCTTCTACATCATCCAAGGAGGCAGGTGGGGGTTGATGATCTCTAAAGCTGCCTTTCATTAGATTTCCATAAATGTTTCTGGTTAATTTAGTTCTATTTTCGCAGTATTGTGGTCTGGCATTATCTTGCATTAGTATAAAAATTATCTCCAATATAACCAGCCATAGGGACCACGAATGCTCTGACAAAATTTCGTCAATGTACTTTTCGCTATTTGAAGGTGCTCCATGCATGGACATGATGTCTGTACGAGCTGCCAAAGAAATTCCGCCCCAAAACATCACAGAGCCTCCATTAAATAACTCGGTTTAGCGAATATTATTTTGTGAATAACGTTCGTTTGGCTGTCGAATAATTTCTGAGCTTCGATCCTTGCTGTAGAGATAAAACCTCGTCTCATCAGTGAACAAAACTCGTTCCCAATCTTCAGCAGTCCAGTTCACATGTTCCCTAGCAAATTGAAGTCTTTAAGTCTTTTTTCGACATTAAATTCCGTATTTCATTTAATATGTGAAATAAAAACGTGAATAAAAAAACAAAATGCTTGTAAAATATGGGGCTATATTTTGACTTAGAGAGACACCTAATACTGTTGATTGGAATTCCCACAGAATATGATTATGCATTTTACTAGTTTTTCTTCTAACACCCAGTATATGCCTAAAACTCGAATTTAAATTTTCTCTCTTTGCATAACGTCATTTCTGAAGATTTAAGCTACATTGAAATTTTTTTTTATCTAAATCGATTCAGCAGTTCGCGAGAAAATTAACTTTGAAATTGACCCAAATTTTAGTGGTGCGTTAATTTTGCTGGCCAGTGTATATATATATATATATATATATATATATATATATATATATATATATACACTGCATTGCAAATTTAACGCATAGCTTAAATATTCCCTTGTTGTGACTGTGAATATTTTCTCAGCCGGTGATCCAATTTGAATAATGTTTTTACAAAATTATAGTTCCGTTCTTTGAAAATACTCAATAATTATAAGATAATCAAAAAAAATGGATAAACTTATTGTAGAGGGTGATTAAATAGTGACATGTTTTTTTCGTCAAAGTTTAGACTATACGGTGTTATAGCCCCATGTCTTCTGAATAAGTCGTTATTTTAATAATCTGTTTATCTTGAGCCGTTCGAGAGATATTCTTGTTTTTATGATCGCTCACATTTATCGCACGAAATATTTTAAAACTTCTTTGTTAATTTGCGAAGAATGCTTTGCATACAAAATTTCATTACAAGTTGACAACTGTGTCTATTTGGTTTCGTATGTCCCTCCATATTACAAGCTCCCTTATGAATCTTTTCAAAATTACCGAACTACCTGACTACCAGTTTAGAATGGGTTTTTTCTATTTCACTTATTTGTAACCATCCTTCTATTTACCCTTTCTACACAATTTTTGATATATTTATTTCTTGTATTCGATATAACGGAGAAACATATTTAGTTTGCATTTAGCATTCAAAGAAACGTGCGTCTAGAGTTTTTTTATTTAATAAATATGTAAATTGTTTTCATAAACTATTTTTTTAATATGTTTATTAATTTACGTCATTTATCGGTCCAACCAATCCAAAATAAATAAATAAATGAAGTTGTCAACTCGTAATGAAATTTTGTTTGCACAGTCTTCTACACAAATTAACAAAAATATTCAAAAAAATTTCGTGCGAAAGATGTCATAAAAACATGAAAATCTCTCGAATAGCTCAAGATAAATAGGCGATTGAAAAAACAGATTATTCAGAAGACATGCGATTATAACACCGTGTACTTCTTTTTTACCTGTGCTACCCCATATTTCCGTAGAAGGATTTAAACATGGACGGAGAGAGCATGTCACTATTTAAACACCCTGTACAATAAGTTTGTTGCATTTTTTGATTGGTATTGGTATTGGTGAGTGCGGATGGTGACCGATGCGCTGCGACCTTATTAGATCTATTGTGCCCCATCTTCTTCTGCTTCTCGATGTGGTCTCGTTTTACAGCAGCCCCTCAAGCCTCAATACCTTCAGGAATTTGAGGATTTTAAGGGGGTCTATTCGTGGCACGCTAGTGGCATGGCAGAAAAAATGGGAGACGGAGAATCAGGGTAAGGCGGCGTGGACTAGGAGGATCATCACTGATCTAAAAACATGGGTGGAGTGCGGACACAGGCGCACCTCCTACTACTTCACGCAGTTTCTGACGGGGCATGGATCCTTCGGGGTGTTCACGGAGCGCATAGGGAAGACTAGGAGTAGTCAGTGTGGTAAATGTGGGCTGGTGGATACACCGGGGCATGTTATTTTTGGATGTGCGAGATGGAGCGAGGACAGAAGGAGAGCATGGGAAAAAGCTGGGAGTATACCAACACCAGATAACATCATAGGACTGGTGACGGGAAGCAGCAGGATGTGGGACATCATATATGACTATGTTGTTGAAGTAATGAGGAAGAAAGAGAAGGAGGATAGAGAAGAGCAGGAAAGAGAAGGACAATAGAGAGACAGAGGTGAATCGGTGATAAACAGATGCAAGGAATGCATAGTGAGTATGAGACTTGTGCTCGGTTCCGCTATGTGCTCCTGGAAAGGAGGGGTTTTGGGCTAATTCCTAATAACAACTTACGGGAATAGCTCAGAGCTCATGAGAGGTTTTTAGTGGGTATGGGGGTCCGACCTCGAGTCCCACACTCCCCTGGCGCGAATACTACAGCCAGGGCGTACGTAAAATTTATTTTCCTCTCGCAAAAAAAAAGTTATGTAATGAATATGATTGACATTTATATGAAACGTGCAACTATTTAAAACGTAATACAATCTCACAGAAAATGGTGGCTAAATTTGGCGTCGATTTGAAAGTTTATGTCTGTCATGATGACAGAACGCTATAGTAGAATGATAGATGAGTTCTATAAAATCTTCATTGCAGTCAGTGCAATAGAGAACCAGTTTTTTCACCATACTAAAGTTTCGTATTTTGCAACTATTTAAAACGTAATACAATCTCACAGAAAATGGTGGCTAAATTTGGCGTCGATTTGAAAGTTTATGTCTGTCATGATGACAGAACGCTATAGTAGAATGATAGATGAGTTCTATAAAATCTTCATTGCAGTCAGTGCAATAGAGAACCAGTTTTTTCACCAACTAAAGTTTCGTATTTTGCATGAACGTAGAAAAGGAAATGTTTCTCAATTATAATCGTCATCAATAAAAAAACCTTTCTCAAGTTGAAATCAACTATGTATTTTACTGAACGTCAAACAAAGAATGAATAGTAAAAGGAACAAAAAATAACAAAGAAAGGTGGCACAAGAATATAATGACTAAAGCATATGTTCGAAATGTTATGATACACAAAATATCGTAGCATAGGTACTGCAATTCTTTCAATTTGAAATTTCAACTTACGTTATCTCCATCAAAGCAAATATGAAATACAAAGTGTGATACATCGTTGGAAAGATAATTTTGAGTAGAAATAAAAAAATTGCAAAAAATATACAGGGTGTGTAACGGGCCCCACGTTGGGCGCCAATTATGTAACGTGAACTCCTCTTATGAAAAAATGAAAATGAATTTTGGATAAATTACAAAAATTAAATGCTCGGACTAGTTCAAATATTTAGGGAAATTCGGTTACACTTTACCTGATTCATTCACACAAGACAATGAGACAAAGTAACTTTACTAAAATATCTATTAAAGTTATTTGTAAAATTTGGTTCAAAGATTACAAGTAAAATACAATTAAATTGAATAATGTAAAATGAAGAAAGTTAATTTGATTTCGCTCTTTTCAGTATAGTGATCAGTTTTTCCAAAGATCTTCAATTCAGCCTCCTGACGTTTTGGAAACTCAGACTCTGGACGTTTTCAGATTCCTTGAAACTCATGACGTTTTTGAAATTCAGACTACAGACGTTTTGGAAACTCGGACTCCAGATGTTTTTGGAAACCCCAGAGGTTTTTCAAATTACTGACTCCTGCGGTTTTTGAATTTCCGACTCCTGCAGTTTTTGAAATTCCGACTCCTGCAGTTTTTGAACTCAGACTCCTGCAGTTTTGCGCTTCCTAGCGCAAAGATATTTAGCAAAAATTTATCAACTTCGGGATTACTATAGTGAGAATATATTACGATTTTTACGACGTGTTATCAACTGGAACTCTCTAGTTGAAAAGGGAAATGGTTAAGTCCCGAATCGTCCCGAATTTGACAACTCATCCCTTCTACTATTTGAAGTGACGCTAGAAATCACAGAATCTTCTTTATTGACTGATCTCGGCTAGAATTTGGTTTAGCCAGTGGACGGTATTTCATAACGTTACAGGTGCTATTTGAAATCAAAAAGTCAGAGTCACTTCCGGTCAAACCGGAAGTGACTTTTAATTTTTGTTTTTCTCAGTTGAAGGTTCCCTGAAAAAATTGGAGATCATAAAATTTTCAAATTTTCATCTTTCGAAATGGCTGAGATAATGCATTGGAACAGGTACACTGGGACCCCCTGATATATATATATATATATATATATATATATATATATATATATATATATATATATATATATATATATATATATATATATTCATATATCTATACATAAAGGCAGTGCCTTCAAAGATGCAGCGTCGCACTCTCAGGGATTGAATAAAATTTAAATGACATACTAAATGAATATCTCTCTAGCGACGTAGTCTGCAATTCAAAACGCTAAAAGGAAGCTAAAATCTCTCAATTGCAATCAGCGATGAAAAATAATCGACTACATAGAGAACGCATTAAAACTGCTGTATTCAAGAATAGAGCAAAACGAGCTCCCAGGGACTGATGCCGATGAAGGAGCCTCGAGGGTGCACAGTTGGTGAGGCAGCTTCGAAAATTATAATCGTGTTTATGGGCCTCGGTGGTGTCCTTCGTGTTTCGAACGAGCGACTTTGGATGAAAATTAATGGAGAAACAAAAGATTTCCCGAAAACTCGAACGAACTCTGAGTCAGGTTACTTGAATATATTAGAAATATTGCAGTAACAAGATGAGTGCAAACACTATTGAAGATCTGATAGATTTCCACAGTTTCGAATTCTCTATATTTGGACATATTACATCCATCATGAAAATATTTATATATATATATATATATATATATATATATATATATATATATATTATATATATATGTATATATATATATATATATATATATATATATATATATATATATATATATATATATATGTATATATATATATATATATATATATATATATATATATATATATATATATATATATATGTATATATATATATATATATATATATATATATATATAATTTTGATGTAATATTTTTCATGGAGATAAGTCACACATGGACAAGTTGAAAAATAACCATCATAATTCATTTCATATATCTGAAATAATTTTGTGACAGAAAGATCTATTTCAGTTTAAGTTGGAAGGTGTAATGAGGGCACTTAATGTCTTCTTGGTATGACACAGCAAGTTAAGAAACTCAGACGCGGACTTTATATATCACACTGGTATGTTGTTGCATCCTGTCCGAGAGCCTGTTACTAGGACTCGAAATTACCAGTCAATAATTTTTCGGGACTTCTGCAATTAACTTAATAATGATCCAAATTTTAAGAACTTTTCAATGAAGTTATTCATCAACTCTCGATCGGCTCTTACTGCTTATAGAGATTAATTGCAGTGTATATGTATGTGTATATATATATATATATATATATATATATATATATATATATATATATATATTTATATATATATATATATATATATATATATATATATATATATATATATATGTATGTAATATATATGTTATATATATAAATATATATATATATATATATATATATATTATATATATATATATATATATATAATATATATATATATATATATATATAATATATATATATATATTATATATATATATATATATAGTATATATATATGTATATATATATATATATATATATGAATATATATATATATATATATATTTATATATATATACAGGGTGTACCAATCTAACGACGTATTTGCGATATTTTAAGAGATATCAAAAAATGTTTTCAACAAAAATGGTATATGTCTTTAAGGTCCATGATTTGAAATTATTTCGAACTATACAGAGTGTTGCATAACTCCGTTACAAACTAAACATATGGTTTTTCAAATGAGAACCCCAATATATTATACCGAATTCGGATTACTCACATTTTTTAGAAGCTTTTGATATAAGATTTTGCTAAGTTATACAGAGTACTTCAAAAGATATGGACACGTTTATATGAAAATCGTAGGTAAATCAACGCTCTGTAGTTTATTGCGCGTTGAAGAAAAAAAATTTATTTTGCCTAACAGTGTTTCGTAATATGATGCAATATATCCGTATTATATTAAATTTGAATTATTTCTCATTTTGTATACAGGATGGACGGAAACTCGAACCTTTCATTTTATCTCTTATTTCAAATGGAACAACCTGTATTTTATAGCACAAATAGAATCTTCTATTATATAACTTTATTTTTTGTCAAGCATTCCCTATACCCAAAGTCAATAAAAACAGAGTTATTTTGTAATATTTATTGTGAACTATAATTATTAACCTTATATGTGAAAGCAATAAACGTTGAATGTAACAAAAAATCCTATATAATAATAAATTTTAATAAAAAATTTATTCTTAACAAAACAAGTCACCAAAAGTATAATTCTAACCGTAATATTAAACTAAATGTTCAAAGTGTTCCCGTTAACATGAATGCAATGCTGGAAACCATTACATTTTCTCAGTTAGCGTTGAAATTGATGTTAACGATGAACACTTTGAACATTTAGTTTAATATTACGGTTCGAATTATACTTTTGGTGACTTGTTTCAATAAGAATAAATTATTTATTAAGATTTATTATTATTTAGGATTTTTTGTTACATTCAACGTGTATTGCTTTCACATTTAAGGTTAATAATTATGGTTCACAATAAATATTACAAAATAACTCTGATACTTTTGGGTATAGGGAATGCTTCACAAAAATTGAAGTTACATAATAGAAGATTCTATTTGTGCTATAAAATACAGGATGTTCCATTTGAAATAAGAGAGAAAATGAAAGGTTCGAGTTTCCGTCCATCCTGTATACAAAATGAAAAATAATTCAAATTTAATATAATACGGAGATATTGCATCATATTACGAAACTCTGTTAGGCAAAATAAAATTTTTTTCCTCAACGCACAATAAGCTACAGAGCGTTGATTTACCTACGATTTTCATATAAACGTGTCTATATCTTTTAAAGTACTCTGTATAACATAGCAAAACCTTAAATCAAAAGCTTCAAAAAAATGTGAGTAATCCGAATTCGGTATAATATATAGGGGTTCTCATTTAAAACTACTGGTTACAAACCAAAGTGCATATAAATCTTACGTATAAAAATGAATGTAAATATATAGGAGGGCGGTAAGTTCCAATAGATTGGCGGATCATCGCCAAACTCTGCACATCTGATTTTTATTTCTAGGAGAAAGGTTTTCGTGTATTTCAGTTCGCTGCCACATGGCTCTGCAGCGTATCAACTTCCATATCCATCAACCGATCATCGCTGAACTTTGCATATATCATTTTTATTTCATGGAGAAGGTTTTTGTGTATTTCTTTATTTCCAAAATTTGTGTCCAGATGGCCTTGCAGAGCATCAACCATCCAACCGATCATCGCCAAACTGGTCACATCTCATTGCTATTTCATGGAAACAGTTTTGTGTTGTTTTTTTTAATTTCCTCGATATAATAAAAATTCAAATTTTTATGAAGTATTAATTTTAGACAACTCTTTAATCTTCAAAATGAAATACAGTTCTTGTGAGCACCTTATTTGGAAAATTCGATTCTGGATTCTATTTCCACGCATAAACTGAATGAGTGAAGAAGATAATTTCTGCACTAATTAGTAATGGAAAATAAAGAAAAAAGCCAAAGCAAACGAAATTTAAACGGAATGTACATACCATACAATGGAATAAAATTAAATACTAAAATAAAGAGATGAGGTGCAGGCCTTTTAATTTGAATATGCAAGCTCTCGTTTCCGGCTTGCTGAATTATGTAACAGTTCGTTTCAAAAAAGCAGAGTTCCGCAAGCAATTTCCTATAGGATGTTGGAGGTGAATCGTTCAAAGCAATATTTACTTATCTCTGTAAAATGTGAGAAAATTCATTTCAATTTCATATATGACGATTCTCAAATCGACATAAAAAGTTCAAATAGTGCAATTCGTTACCTTTTTCGACATAAGAAGCTGAGAATTAAACTCAAAATATGAATTTTTATATATGTATATATATATATATATATATATATATATATATATATATATATATATATATATATATATATATATATATATACTTTTTGATAATTATTAGCAATAAACAGGCTTGGTGAAACTCGATTTTATTAAAAGTTGAAGTTTCGCCACGACATTCGTGGCTTTATCAAAACTTTAGATAAAGCCACGAATGTCGTGGCGAAACGTCAACTTTTTAATAAAATCGAGTTTTTTGAGATTCGCCAAGCCTGTTATTGCTCATAATTATCAAAAAGTTAGAAATAGTTCACAGGCAACAACAATTCAAATGTATATATATATATATATATATATATATATATATATATATATATATATATATATATATATATATATATATATATATATATAGATATATATGCAGGGTGTTTCGTAAAAAAGGGGTCTCGTTGCTAGGATAGATAGAACACTGCAAAATAAGTTGAGTTTGCTCAAAAAAAATTGTTCGTTACTGCATCCGTTTTCAAGGTACAGGGTATTGAAAACAAAAAAATTATTCATATTTCTTACGATTATATTGAATTAACTGGCAACATTGTAATGAAATTTTGTACTAATTTGTTTTGGAAGCTTACAAATCGTGTACATTTTTTTAAATATCTGCCGCTCATAGAGGGCGCCGGTTACACGGTGCGTACCGAATAATTTCGAATATAATTTTTTTGAGGTTGAATTTTCCAGTAAAAATTTTATGTTATCTCAAACATCATTCAAATCTACAGCAAAAAGGTATTCTTGGTAAAACTCGATACTGTGTATTGATTAAGGGATATTTTAATTTGAAAATGATGAAGTAATAAACAAATATATAAAAAAGTATTCAGTACTATCCTTATAAGTAGCACCCTCTATGAGAGGCATATATCAAAACAAATATATGGGATGTCTCTGCTTCCAAAAAAAAATTTATACAAAATTTGGCGTAGTTTTTTTTGTGTATAATTTATTAAATAGTGTCCGTCGTTACTACGTGATAATTTAACATGATGAACAAAAACAAATCTTGAATTTACTACGTTTATTATCACAATTATAATTTGAAAAATATATAAAGCTGCGATTGCAATTTCGGTCACTAGACCATCATCGGGTAGATTGAGTTAAGAACTGAATACATAACTATAGATTTGCGCTCACGGGTTGGTAAGAATTATTGCAGGTACCTAAATAGACAAGGGCTAATCGAGTGGAATTCCCAAATTGGTACAATAAAATGTTCTTAGAAGAATCATTATTGTTTGAATACACTAAATGTAGGAGAATATATCAAGTCAGTCTGGTCGTTCAGCAAGATATTATTTGCATTATGATTGAGTTTAAAAATTTCCAATTCTAAGTAAGTTAGTTTGGTTCCTTTCGGTAATTTGTGCATAATTTAGAAGTTATCTATTTTTGGAAACGGGTATTGGTTTTCACGGCAATGTTGTGAAAACGTTGAATCCGTTTTATTTTTCAAAAAAGATTGTTGGTGTTCTTTAAATCTTGTCTTGAACGACCGACCAGTCTGACCTATATACACTCTTTTACATACAGGACAAATCAATTTATAAACTACTGAAGTTTCAAATTTTGATTTGATATCTTTGGCATTTAATAAAAATCCTGAGAGTTTTGTCTTAGGTTTGAAAGCAATTTTTATATTGCATTTAGGTATGACATTAGCAATTTTTTATGTTAGAGGACCAAAATATGTTAAGGATGTAAATTTTTCGGATTTTCCTACTTTCGATTGAGGATATAAGCTGTTGTACGCTAGTTGACTACGTTTTTTTTTATAATTTCATCTATCAAACTTGTATGAAAACCATTATATGAAGCAATTATTTTTATGGTGAGAATTTTTTTGTTAACAGTAACCTGTATCTTGAAAACTGATGCAGTTGAGAAAATCTTGTATTGAATAAACCCAACTTATTTTGCAGTGTTCTATTTATCCTAGGCAACGGGACCCATTTTTACGAAACACTCTGTATATGTATATATATATATATATATATTAAAAATTTCTCACTTCACCTTATTACCTGGTCATTTATATTATAGAGATTTGGTTTGATTCTGGTTGTTCCAGGTCCGTAAAGATACTTTAAATTACTAAATTATTTTTATTAAACGAATGAATTTAGTAAGCAATAAATTCAATAAATTTTATAACCACGGGCGTGTTTTCCGTTTAATACGAATAATTCTTACCAATATTCATTTGCCATTACGATAAAATTCGCAGCGATTGCTGCTTGCGGTGTTTGCGTCTGTCTGAAAAATGTGGTTCAATTGTTTCCGACTGGTGGCGCTATGTCATATTTATATGCCATTGCTTTGCTAGAAGGAAAATATAAGACCGTTTGAAATGTTGGTTTGGTTATCACTTTCGATGGATGGATGATACTGATGAGCCCCAATAAGGGCGAAACAGTCTGTCTATTAATTTCCATCGATTGTGATTAACAAATTAACATTTCGAACAATTACCGTCTAGGGTAGATGTGGATATTTCGATGCTTCGTGAACTCTTATAACCAGCTCCGCTAGGAGGTTTATTTGATTAGTTTCTAATAAATGTCCTTGTTCAATTGATTATATATATATATATATATATATATATATATATATATATATATATATATATATATATATATATATATATAAGTTTTTCATGTTCTCAATATTTGAAAGTTTCCGTAAGCATACATTTATCAACAAGTCTGTAACAGTTTACTTACAAAACATCATTAAATACTACTCACTTCAGCGAACGGAAAAATACTTGAGCAAAATCGGCAAATTATTGTAACCATCTTCAAACATTTTTCATTCCTCGTAAACCTAGATGCTTGGATTGTGAGAAATATCGGTGCAACGAGGAAAATTGGACACGTGTACAAGTCGTCGAATTATGATCAAGTTTGCGATCACGGAAACTTTCCCAAACTCCAAACAAGTTGTGTCGATAATGGCGGTGTAGTTGCAGGCAATTTCGAACAATCAACTTCCCCATTACCAGCACGTTTCTACGGTGGTTAGAAAATGTGGGGAACTGTATCAATCGGTGAAATTTGGGAAGTTCCGATATTTTTGTATGCGTCCCGTTCCCCAGGAAAAAATGAAAAATATTAATTCGATAAGTGAAAATGTAACAACGGACTCAGAATTCCAATTTTCATCGAAATTTTGCTGTGAGGGATTGGTTTTTATATCCGTTTTTTACATCCTAGACCACGATTTTTGAGGTTTTTATATTTTATTTATTTGAGTTAATTCGGTTAGATATTGGCATCTTCAAATTTTGGGCAAGGAAATGGTGGATTGGTGTACGAACGAAAATTTTTAAAACAATTAATTATGTACAACATCCGAAATCCTTCCTTCTAGGGCTTCTTGGAGGGTGCATGATTCAAAACAAACCTTTTTCGATAAGGTTTTTGAACCCTTAAAACCACTCTAGTTTCAGTTAGAGAGTAGACATTTTTTTTCCAACTGTTCCCCCCTGTTTTGAATGCACGTTTGACACCTCTTTCTTTCTTCAACCGTTACGGTAGCTTGTTATTTGTTGAAGCAGAAATATTTTCCTTTTTTCTTCTTCTTCAAGTGCCTTACCCGGTTTCGGATGTAGGCGAACTCTCTACAAGTATTCGTGTTGTGGTTCGAACAAAACGTGATTTTATGATCGTTTATTTGATCAAAAGTTCAACTACTAATAATAATTTCAGTGGTCCTACTGTGGGCTACTGAACAGAAGGTCGGTGGATAGAATTCCGACCGAATCAACAAATTAATGGGAAGCCACATCTCGGAAGGAAATGGCAAACCACCGAGAAGTATTCTGCCTTGTAAAGCCTCTCTAAAAAGACGTTCGGAATCATCGTAAAACTGTAGGTCCCTTCTATTCGTGTATCACGCATAACACGAATAGTTGTATAGAGGTCTCCTACGCCCGAAACTGGGTAAGGCACCGGAAACAGAAGAATATTCATATATTTATGTATATTTAGAATGATATAGTCAAAAGGGCCCAATGGGGCCTGAGTGCTGTAGTCTCGATTGCACTCCCGAAAATACAGAATACAAAAAAAACAATATAGTCAAATTTCAAGATAAAGAAATAAGCTTGATATATTTTAACTAAGTAACTAAAATCATTCTTGCAACATTTTCATGCAAAATTCATAATCACTAACTGAAAAGAGTGGTACCGTAGCTCAGTGGTCAGTGCGTTGGACTACTGAACAGAAGGTCGACAGATTGAATCCCGGCCGAACCAACGAATTAATGCGGAGACATCTCTCGGAAGGCAATGGCAAACCACCGAGAAGTATTCTGCCCTTTGAAGCCTCTCTATGAAGGCGTTCGGAACCGTCGTAAAACTGTAGGTCCCTTCTATTCGTGTAGAACTGTATCACGCATAACACGAATAGTTGTAGAGACGTCGCGTACACCTGAAACCGGGTAAGGCACTTGAAAAAAAAGAACTGAAAACAAGAAAACTAGGTACCTGATTCCACACACATTTCTATGACATTCACAAAATGTTCAAAATGTGCAATATTGGATGGAAGCACAATAGTATATTAAGTATGGAGAACGGTAAGGGCTGTTTACCGATCGAAGACAATTGTTTGGAGGAGGAGCGAAGCGACGACTAATTATTGTCTGAGATCGGTATCTCTTAGAGTCCTTTCAGACTTGGATACTATATCCGAGATACGCGTATCCCAGATACAGAAAATACATGCGATGTACGTTTTCACACTGCATTCAGCACAGCATACCGTATCGCGATACTTAGAGCCCTTTCAGACTTGGATACTGTATCCGAGATACGCGTATCCCAGATACAGAAAATACATGCGTTTATATGTACGTTTTCACACTGCATTCAGCACAGCATACCGTATCGCGATACTAAATTTCTGAATCTCGCTCATTCAGCCGCCGGCGACAGTATCCGAATCCGGGATACCGAATTATCATTGTGGCTTATGGACCTGTTCAGACTTGCATACTTCTGCGATTCAAAAAGCAAAATAGCATAGGCGTACAATATTTTTATTATTTATTAGTAGAAGTGAAGTGGAATAGAACGGTTTTTCGATTGTACCATGGAGAATAAAGTTTTTGATAACGAGAAATTTATAAGTTTGGTAGAACCAAATTTTTGTATATGGGATACAAGTAATGAAAATCATTTCGACAGAAATATAAAACAAAAATGTTGGGTGGAAATTACCATAACAAATGTATCTTGACTGTATCTGGCCTAAATTCTGTATCTCGCATACAGTATCTCGGATACAGTATCCTAGTCTGAAAGGGCTCTAAATTTCTGAATCACGCTCATTCAGCCGCCGGCGACAGTATCCGAATCCGGGTTACCGAATTATCATTGTGGCTTATGCACCCGTTCAGACTTGCATACTTTTGCGATTCAAAAAGCACAATAGCATAGGTGTACAATATTTTTATTATTTATTAGTAGAAGTGAAGTGGAATAGAACGGTTTTCGTATTCTTCTTGATGATATCATTTTTCAAAATATTATGAAGTTCTTCAAAAGATTCTATTATTCGATAATTATTAAAAAACATTGTTCGATCTTGTAGTAATTCTTGGTGAAGAAGGTTATACATTACTTTAGTTTCCCTTAATAATATTGATAATAGGATGAACCCACATAGTTCGACTCCTTTTCGTTTTTTTCTTTTTGTTTATTATATACCACAGCATAGCGCACTCTTCAATGTCCATTTCATAAAGAGCACCGTACAGCACTGATATTGCACTGATAAAATTTATTTACAAAACTATATTCTAACAAAAGTATCTTGACTGTATCTGGCCTAAATTCTGTATCTCGAATACAGTATCTCGGATACAGTATCAATAAAAAAACCATTTTATTATTGATGAATTCATTTTTACGTTCAAAATTTCGATTGTTCATTTTCCAAGACTTGGTTGCTTGGCTGGTTAGTAATGACGCTGTCAGTAAATAGATTTCATTGCTGTCACTAAAAATTCATTCAACGTCGTAATTTTAAAACTTGAAAACATGAGTGATGATGAATTCGCCGATGATGAGTTGGAGAATGCATGGCAAGAAGGGTGTAAGGCGATTATCCTAGAGAAATCGAAAAAACGTTACGAGAATACGTATAGTATTTTCAAGAAGTGGTGTCAAGATAAAAATGCTAATATTAATGAAAAAAATTTATTGGCATATTTTGTCCAAAGAAATGCGCAACTGAAGGCCCCTGGCAGTTTGTGGGCTGAATATTCCATGATAAAATCAACAGTTTTCTTATATGATGCTACTGATATTTCCAAGTTCGCAACTCTGATTACCTATCTTAAAAGAAAAAAATGTTGGCTATAGGCTTAAGAAGGCTAGCATTTTTATAAGAAAGGATTTATCAGAATTTCTAATGGAAGCACCAGATGAGGAATATTTAGGTAATTTATACTAATTAGATCACCCATACCTAAAGTCCTTAATAAAGAATACTGTTATTAGGTAGCAATGATATTGGGAGTGTCTGGTGCCTGTAGAAGGGAAGAATTGTACAACATAACCATGAATGATGTTCAATTATTAAAGGGTTTATTCATTGTAAAATTACCCAACACAAAAACCAATATCCAGCGCACCTTTACTGTTTTTAGCAAACCCGACGAACAAATACCATATTTGCAAATGTTGCGTAATTATATCTAGCTACGTCCACCACAAGTGAAATCAGTCGATTGTTCTTGCAATATCGCATTGGAAAATGTACATCTTAGGTTTTTGGGAAAGAAACAATTGGAGGCTGGCCTTTGAAAATCGCCAAATATTTAAAATTACCCAATCCTGAGAAGTATACTAGTCACTCGTTTAGAAGGACTTCCGCGACGCTTTTGGCAAATACTAGTGTTGATGTTCTCGGATTAAAGAGACATGGAGGCTGGCGTTCCTCTACAGTGGCCGAAAGTTATGTAGAAGATTCTATTCAAAACAAAATTGAAACTGCCGATGAAATTTTGCATAATAATGATTTAAATGCAACTTCAGTTTCATTTAACAATGCAAATACAGCACAAACAAATGGAATTTCTTTAAGTAATTTAACAAACAGTACTGTAAACTTTTATATAAATAAATGATTCGTTAATATATCTTTTAAACTACCTACCTAATAAATAATAAATAATTTGAATTTTTTATACTCATAGCTTAATTCAATGATGCCAGAACGGTAAGTAATCACTTACCGTTGTGGCATCAGTAAATGTAACTTACTGTCATGGGAACAGACATTGTAAGCCGTCAAAAATGACTGATCCTGCAAAAAAATATATTGTGGTTTCTCATCTACAGTAATTGCAAAGAAATTTCAGAACGGGAATTGGACTATTATAATCAAATCTTACGAAATACTTTTATGAGATACCATCCTCATAAGGCGAATAACCCTTTCATATATCGCTGAGAATAAACATGAAATTATTAACTCTAACCATCTGAGTCCACATACGTATATGGTCGCACAGCCACTCATAAAATCGAATAATCAAAGTCGTAAAAATCTAATATTCTCTTCCGCAAGCTTCCTAACGGACAGATAAATTTGGTTTTACGGTAAACAAAGGGCAATATTTTGTAACATTCATATACTAGTGGCCAAGCAGAGATCGCCCATATCCTGGAAATGAAACTATGACTTAACTCACCGGGCAATGAAGACGATAGGACGTAAAACTGCATCGTAAAAGGGCATTTTGCCTTTTACGATGTGGCCCTAGATTACTGTTTAAGACGGATGTAGAAGAAGTGGGTTATCTCTATTTACTTTCTCCTATAATGCTCAAGGAACCTGATGTTTTCGAGAAGTGGTTTTATTCCTTGCCTTCAGATGTGGTTACTCGGAGCATTTAGGTTTCGGTTATATTACCCTTAATTCAACGATGAGGCGGGTAATTGGGTAAAATTAATATTGAGAGTGGAACACTAATTAAAACACTTTTAACAAATATTTTTTTAATAATGAATAAAGAACCCTTCGGAGTGAAACTTCTGCGTGAGATGCTTACTAGCAGTTCTTGTATATATATATATATATATATATATATATATATATATATATATATATATATATATATATATCGATATTGTATTAGATAATAGTCGAAAAAAGATTTTTATTTAGGTCTTAGGGCTAAATTAAGTGAACGATCATTTGTGCAATTAGCAATATTTCTAGGCCTTTATTGCCCCTTCATCAGGCTATAGCAACGTGATCGAAATAGAGTATAGCGTCCAAACACATATACAAGTAAAAACTGTGCTTGTCACATGCAAATGTGAAATAGGTTCTTCATAAAATATCCACACAGGAAAAGACCGCCTATGGGAACTGATATAAACAGATAAAATTAACCTTAGTTTAATTTAATTTGTTTATATGAGTTCCCATAGGCGGTCTTTTCCTGTGTGGATATTTTATGAAGAATGTATTTCAAATTTACATGTGACAAGCACAGTTTTTACTCATATATGTATTTGGACGCTAAATTCTATTTCGATCACGTTGCTATAGCCTGATGAAGGGGCAATAGAGGCCTCGAAATATTGCTAATTGCACAATTGATCTTGCACTTAATTAAGTCCTAAGACCTAAATAAGTCGAAGACCGTTTTCTTTCAGTATATATATATATATATATATATATATATATATATATATATATATATATATATATATATATATATATATATATATATATATATATATATATATAATCTCTTGATAATTAATAGCAATAACAGGCTTGTTGAATCTCAAAAAACTTGATTTTATTAAAAAGTTGACGTTCCGCCACGACATTCGTGGCTTCATCAAAACTTTTGAAAAAATTGAAATTTCTTTGACATTTATTGATTCGAAAAAATTTGAGTATTTGAAAAAGACTACTATGTGTCACTAAAATTTTGCGGCTGTGGCCGTTCTTTGTTATTTATTACGTGCTATTCAGTCCAATATTAACATTCAAAACTGTTATTATTAGATGGTAAGGGAAACCACAGAAACCTTTACCCACGTAATGTTCGAAATAGGTTCAAATTATTTTGATTTTGAAAAGTCAAAGAATAGGGTACTATTCATCTTTTTTTTATATATATATGTATATATATTTTTTTTTGGTATTTATTTAGCGTATGACACCACACATCATTTCACAAGAAAAATAACAAAAAGAAAAAGATAAATACGTTCGAGAATATGTATACAACAAGACAACACAAATATAAACAATGTCACAAATATATATCTTAGTTGTTAATATAATCAATAGATTCCTTGATCGCAAACAGGAAATCATTCGAGCTGACCTTATATATATATATATATATATATATATATATATATATATATATATATATATATATATATATATATATATATATATACCGTCTAGGTAGTTTGTTGATATTTCGATGCTTCGTGAACTCTTACAACCAGCTCCGCTAGGAGGTTTGTTTTGATTAGTTCAAATAATGTCCTAGTTCACTTAATTTATATATATATATATATATATATATATATATATACTTATATATATATATATATATATATATATATATATACTTATATATATATATATATATATATATATATAAGTATATATATATATATATATATATATATAAGTATATATATATATATATATATATATATATAAATATATATATAGGTATATTCCCTAGTCGATAATTCATGCTATTGAAAGATACAATTTTAATTTGAAGCGGAAGAATGAAACAACTACGTTATTATGTATAGAACTATTAGTGTGATGTGTTTTAAAATAAATAGGAAAATTTAAATTTTTTGTTGAATTTCTTGATTGTCAAATCTAGAAAATTGATACAGTTATCTTTTTGCATTCCTAAAGGTAAAGCTATATTATTATGTAAGAAATGAATGAATATTTTGAAGGATTCGAGAAATCGGAGAGTCCCATTAAAACACTATAAAACGCCAGAGCAGCAGTTACTAAGATCGTACATTTCGCAAAATGCATAGCAGCGATATGAACGGAATAAATTATTGTTAAAAAATTTCTTCGATAACAAACAGAACTAAAAAGAATGAAATTATTTGTCCACGACTGTACCTACTATAAATCATTCATTATAGGTGAGCTTCCTGAAGTACAATTATACCTATTAATCACTAGTGAATAATGGTTTATTATACACTGCATGACGTCACACTCAAAACGTATGTCCAAACTTAAGACTATCATTCACATTGTTAGGATAGTATTGTTTTTTTAGGTTTCATGTACCTAAGATAACTATAAATTCAATGCTTTCGTTTATTTTCAATAATTGTTCTGTTAATATTAATATAAAATAATAAATGCAAAATTATCTATTTCATTTTCATCAGAGTGAAAGAAAGGAATGGAATAGATGTCAAGTGAAATGTATGCAGTTTTCAGTGAACACAGAAAATGTTATGTCAACGCTCATTTTTCGAGGAAGTCGTGGACAAAGTATAGTATTCTACTTGCACTAAATAGCAATCATTTTGTGCTCGTAGAATAATATACTATTATTTTATTATATTATAAATATATATATATATATATATATATATATATATATATATATATATATATATATATATATATAATATTATATATTTATTTATAAAAATTAATTCCTGAAATGCTTCGTATATTGATTATAATTCCCAAGGGAACTTATGCTAACATAAACTCAATACACTTGCAAATTTTCAAACCTCTAAACATGAATTGGAGGCTTTGGGAAGGGACAATTATTTTTTGTACCTTCAAGAAATACTGACTTTCCAATATTAATTACATACTAGGTACTATTCTAATTAATTTCCATATCTTTTGCCACCTATAATAATATATTTCCATCATTTTCTTGTATTGAATTAATTTCAAATGAATAATTAAACATTTCATAAGGTAATAACAATTAAAAGTGCACATTAGGATGAATTGTTGGGTTAATGAGGAATTACTTCAGAGTTGTTCGTATGAATATTAAACAAGTTGGGAAATTTTAACTATACACATGAAATTCAATTATCTTCGACATCAAACACTATATTCGATAATTATGTTTGAGGTTTAACACTCATAGTAAATTTTAGTTTGAAAATAAGTTTCGAAGTGTTACTGTTTGATCGTGAGTGGACTTCATTCATTAAATGAGTACCAGAATAGCCGCAAGCATTTGAGTTACCATGTTTTGAAGGTTCCCGTAACAGTGGTGACCCGATAGTTTCATTCAAAGCTCTGAATGAGTTCTCGAAGTGAACTTTGTTAACTAATTTCCGTGGAAAGGCTATCCTTTAAAATAGACGAAGGAAAAGTTTCAGACCAAACAACTGACAAACTTTCTCTTTAGCAGGATATTTAATTGTTGAAATCCATCATCAATTTTATTATATGTACTGTTTGCAATGCTTGTCGAACGTTACACTCCTTACACGAATAAATCTAGGCGTCAAAATTAGTAACAGTGATGTAACAATCTCAAGGTCAGCTGTATTTGTATATGTATACTAACATGTGTTGAATGGAGATACTCTTAAAGCGGGCGGCATGATTATTTTCAGAGACGGATTAATTCAATATGTGAACTGAAAACAATGTAATATATCTTCATTCAATATTGTAATAAACTCTGGAATTTTATATTGAAGTTAGGATATGTTATTCAATATAGTTTGTGTATGATTTTGAAGTAGATCTATGATTATACTAGGTAAATATTCGTATAGTGATAATCACGGATCGGCATAAATAATTGGAATAAACAAATATATATATATATATATATATATAAATATATAAATATATATATATATATATATATATATATATATATATATATATATATATATATATATATATATATATATATATATATATATATATATATATATATATATATTTATTTATATTGTGTAGAGCACCAGGAAATGCATCGATCGGTATCTCTGAAACTTAATGTAGGAGAAATTTGAAATATTGGAAACTGGCTATATGTCTTGGGGCCTATTCAGCTTAAATATTTTCATTCATTGGGAATTTCTGGTTATACCGGAAATAGACCCTAAGTCTCTTATTTTAAATATATTATTAAATTTTTGAATTCTACCTCAGATTCCAGGCAGATTTTGTGCATCATGTCCTATACCTAAGTTTTTAGCTAGCGTTTTTGACATATTTGAGTTTTTATGTCAAATATGACGATTCCAAGTCCTAATATAATTATCAATTGTTCCTATAAGGAAGCCCTTATTACTTACTTTGGGTTGGATTCCTTGTTGAGGAGAACTAACTTACTAATAGATTTTGTATGATATTTGGATAACTAATCATACAGATTTTTCAAGAAATAAGATCTAAAACGAGATTGAGAAAAGTGATAAAAATTTTTTCAAATAGAAACCGCCCATTTTTCTTATTTTGTAGTATCAAGCATCAAAAATTAAGGTAACTTTGTATAAGGTTATTCATACCTAAAATTTTTGAATTACCAATTTTATATTTTTATATGGCCCTTTTGCATTTAATCGACAATAAACAATTAGATCTAAGATAGCCACGATCGTATTTCACATTTCGAACCATCGTAATGATACCCTGGTTAAATTATACAAACGAAGATTATTTAAACTTGTGATAAAGTTAATTCAAGAACATGTGATACATTTGTGACACCATATTCTCAAAAGTAGAATCATATGAATTTTGAAGTTGACTATTCAGACAACTTGCCCCTGGCTGATTTTCGAAACCTTTTCTATCAAAATTATGGGGGACACCTCCCCATAATGCTCATTTAGTAAATAATTATCTGGAAATCTTATTTTATGAAAAATAGATAGCCAACAATGGACCAAATTTCTGGCCACCTCGCTTCCCAGACCTATCAATACTCTTTTTTTATTTATGGAGAATAGTGAAAAATAACGTGTATAACACCGCAGTGACCACCATGGAATACTGGGGCGAGTAAGTACAGCATTTGAAGACCTAGACCACCAGTCAATAAGAAGAGCCACCCATGATCAATTGCGGCTTAGATGCGCAAAATGTCTAGAAGTTCAAAGACACTAATTCGAACATGCACTCAAATAATTTTTTTAACATTTCTATTTCCAGTTTACGATATCAATATTTTCATTGTTGATAACTGGTTAATAGCTGTACATTTTTCCTTTGCGGGTCCAAAGTTCTTCAAGTTTTCTATAATTCGTCTTGTAGTATGGTGATTGTTTCTGATTGTTGAGGATATCGTGTGTCACATGTTCTTGAAATAACTTCATCACATTGTCCATAAATAATAAATAATCTTCCTTTGTATAATTCAAACTGAGTGCCATTACGATGATTTGAAATGTCAAATACGATCGTGGCTATCCTAGATCTAATTGTTGATTGATGATTAAATGCAAAATCGCCATATAAAAATATGAAATTGGCAATATTTCGAAAACTAAAAATTTTAGGTAGGAATGACCTTTTACAAAGTTACCTTAAGTTTTGATGCTCAATACTAAAAAAGAAGAAAAATGGGGGGTTTCGATTTGAAAAACCTGTTTGATTAGTTATCCAAATATTATACAAAATCTATTGAATTAAGTCCTTCTCAACAAGGAATCCAACCGAAAGTAAGTAATCAAGGCTTCCTTATAAGAACAATTGATAATTATATTAGGACTTACAATCGTCATTTTTGACATAAAAACATAAATATGTCGAAAACACTTAGACTTAGCTATAGGACATGATGCATAAAATCTGCCTAGAATCTTGGGTAAAATTCAAAAATGTAATAATATAAAGAGTATCCCATTCAAAATAAGCGACTTAGGGTCTATTTCCGGTATAACTGGAAATGCCCAATAAATGAAAATAGTTTAGCTGAATAGGTCCCAAAATATCTAGCCAGTTTCCAAAATTTCAAATTTCTCCTACATCAAGATTCTGAGATATCGATCGATGCAGTTCGTGTTTATTTATTTTCAATATATATAAATATATATATATATATATATATATATATATATATATATATATATATATATATATATATATAATTTGTACAACTCCATAGCTTCTGCAGCTTTCAAATTTGATACATGGATTACATTAATGTTGAAATACGATTCTTTGTGCGTTTCAAATATTTTCCTCAGCCGCGCTGCATTTCGCATAAACTGTTATATTTGATGACGCATTTCATACTACGGGAGCAAATAGTAGCCATTCGAATCAACGATATTTTCAGGAAAGCAAAGTATGTTCAGCAGAACTTTAAAAAGATCTGAAGGATGTCTGAAGCTCAGTAAGAAAAAATTACACATTGTCACTGGCTCCTTTACAGGACATTGGAAGGATCACCTTTTAAAACACGTATCAATACTCATACAAGAAGACAGCTAATTTTTGGACTGTTATACCTACGTTTTTTCATTTTTAGATTTAGCTTCAGTTGGCCTAGTATTTGGAGTGTAACGCACAATGGGAAACCTCGTACCAATAAATATATGTTAATCAAACTATTGTATAAACTTCTATTTCAAGGAAATAAGCTGGCTAATGTCAGTGTAACAGGATCCACATTTAGTTGGTTTCAATCTAACGAGAGTAATTGTGAACAGGTTGTTTGTATTGTATTGTTTGTAACGTCAGGTGTACTTCAAGGTTCACATCTAGGTCCGCATCTATTCAATTATATATAAATGACATTTCCGAGTGCTTCAAATTCTCGTATTTTCTTATGTAAGCTGGCGATATTAAAATATTCCATACAGTTTCACATATGAACAATTGTAAGCTCACTCGAGGGGACCTTCATCGATTTTTGGAGTACTGCAGAAATAACGTCCTTTTCTTGAACCTTTTAGTAGAAAAACTGATTAAATAACCCATAATTATGCCATGCAGAATCATAATCTCCACATCTGTAGTGAAGTGAAGGATCTGTGAATTACTTTCGTTTCAAAAATGAGTTTCATTTTGAGAACAAATTATCCTTTCAGAGATTATAATACCTTGCGTACTCTCTTCATTTCATACGTAAATAGTCTGCTAGGCTTCGCGTCAACTATTTGAAACCCCCGCTGTATAATATATATGAAACAAATAGAAAGAATCCAAAATAAATTCATTTATTAAATCAATTAAATATATTTCAAAAACACGTCACAAAATCACATCGAGAGCTCAATTTTATTCATCTTGCTAAAAGAAGAGCTATTGCCGACATCAAATTTTCTTTCAAAATGATAAATGGTATCATTCATTCCGCATCTGTAAATTACTTGATTCATTACAGTATTTCACAATATACCATTCGCCATTATAATTTGTTTCATACATCCATACCCAACCCAAATTACTATTTGAATTCCCCATTACATAGATGCTTGAACAGTTATAACTTCATTTCACACATTTATTTATTTATTTATTGCGAACATGGGGATACAGACAGGTACAAAGATACCCACTAGAGTATCCACAAATTAAAAAACATATTACTTTAATAATTAAGAAATTACACCAATAATTAAGAAATTACACCAATAATTAAGAAATTACACCAAAAAAAAAAAAAAGGGCCGTAAGTATTACTAAAATTAACATGATAGAGATTGATATTTTTTACTTACTCTTTAAATACCTTTGTAAACAAACTTAAAAAACACTAACCTAATCGAAAATATGTTTAATACTTTTATTTTTGTATATAGAATATTTCTACTGTATAGTTGAATTGTATAACATGACATAATTAGTATATTTGTGAATACTCTTCCTGGGTTCGTCGTGGTTGTATTCCTGTTTGTGAAAAATAAAATAAACTGAAAATAAAATATATAAAATATTGAAAAGGTATCATATGAAACTACGTACTTACAAACTTTATTCCTCTTTCTATAAAATTTTTTTGGCTGTAGCCGTTCTCTGTTATTTATTACGTGTTATTCAGTCCAATATTAACATTTAAATCTGTTATTATTAGATGGTAAGGGAAACCACAGAAACCATTACCCACCTAATGTTCGAAATAGGTTCAAATTATTTTGATTTTGAAAAGTCAAAGAATAGGGTACTATTTATCTTTTTTTCAAAAAACTCTATCGCAGCGAGCTGCATTAGAAGAGCAGGTTTTCATATCGTATCCAGTTTAAAAAATATATTCATTAAATTAAATATTTTCAAAATTCAAAAAATAATGCGCCCTCTAATGTGTAAACATTATTCATTTCCCGGGGGATCAACCCCCAAACCAATTCGCACCAAAACCAATCACATCCAAGGTATCATAAGAAACTACGTACTTACAAACTTCATTCCTCTTTCTAGAAAATTGCGCCATTTATCATGTAAACAAGATTCATTTCCCCCTACGGAGGGTCAACCCTCCAACCAATTTATATAGAAATAAATACCATCCAAGATATCGTACGAAACTACCTACCTACAAAGTTTCAACCCTATGGTACCAAAATTGCGCCTTCTATCGTGTAAACAAGATTTATTTCCCTGGGGGGTCAACCCTCCAGGGAAATTCGTATTAAAACCTATCCCATTCAACATATCATAAGAAACTACCTACTCACAAACTTGCAATTCTATTGCTCCAAAATGACACCTTTTATCATGCAAACAAGATATATTTCTTCCCCTAGGGGTCAACCCCCAACCAATTCGAACCAAAACTAATTCCATCCAAGATATCTTTTGAAAATAACTACGTACACACTTTTAACCCTATTACTCCAAAATTGCGACCTTCATCAGGTAAACAAGATATATTTCTTCCCCCAGGGGGTCAATCCCTCCAACCAATTCGAACCAAAACCAATCCCATTCGAGATATCATACAAAACTACCTAGATACTAACTTTCAACCCTATTGCTTCAAAATTGCGCCTTCTGTCGTGTGAACAAGATATACTTCCCCCCCAGGAGGACAATCCCTTAACCAATAACAATCTCATCCAAGATATTATGCGAAACTGCCTATTTACAAACTTTCAACTCTATTGCTTCAAAATTGTGACCTTTATCGTGTAAACAAGATTTATTTTCCCCCCAAGGGGGTCAACACCCCAATTCGAACCAAATTCAATCCCATCCAAGATATCATACGAAACTATCTATTTACAAACTTTCAACCCTATTGCTCTAAAATTGCGCCCGTTATCGTGTAAACAACGCTAAAATACATAAGCGAATACATTATATACAAACATATATATATATATATATATATATATATATATATATATATATATATATATATATATATATATATATATATATATATATATATATATATATATATATATATATATATATATATATATATATATTATTATGAATTAGCTCATATAGTGTATATGAGTTTTAATTATAAATTTTATTTCAATTTATATTATATGATATATTTATTTGATATATGATTTAATTAATTTCAGCGCCTATTAATAATTTTGAAAAACTGATATTTATCTATTTTAATTTGATTCGACTCTATTAATTCTCAGGGAAGGTTCTCCTATAATGAAATTGATTCTATTTATTTTCTATAACTTTAACTATTAATTAAAACTTCAATAAATTCAAAATTATAAAATTTCATAAATTTATTAACCCTAATTATCACATACAACTTTAATTCAAACATTAACGACAACAATAACTATTTAAAATTTTAATATGGTACATTTTATATATTAATTTTTATATCCATTTTTTATATATATATTTGCAAATATTTAATAGATTTATTGGCCAATATATTAATGTTCAAAAACTCACAATTAATGTCTTTTCTTGGTTAATTTTTCTTCTTTCTGTGTCCAACAATTTCTTCTTCTCTCAACTCCTTTCTGTCTTTAATCTCGTACTATGAATATCCAATATTTATATCACTGGTATCTTCTTAACTTCACAATTTCTATTGTGGATGCAATTCACAACATTCACTTTAACAAACTTAATTATAATATGGAATTTACACCAAGTAAGTATTTATGGCTTCAATACTTGCACTTCCAATTAATTTTCTTTACAATTTTCAGCTTAATTTCACTTTATACTTTCAATTTTACAATATGGATGACAAAAAACAAATGAATCTGATTTTGAACAACGATGGTTCTCTCTCGAAAATCAAATAACAACTGATGCCGGATATGTTATGCATATCCTTATATAACCTTTTATTTTCAAATATCAAATCGCCTGGTGGCCTTATTCTAGAATATTCTCATATCCTTTTTGTGATTATTAATCATATTTTACATATTATAATAACAGGTACTCTACATATTTTCATATTATTCTATTTAATTAAATATACAATAATTTTGGACATTGATTATTTCAATAATAACAGCTTCTTTATGATTACTTAAAATTTTTCAAACTCAGTACTTTAACTTGACTATTTTGAATAATTAAATGACATTTGATTAGTTTTTTAACAAATTTGTAATAAAACATATTTCTGGACTGAAATCATTTAGTTAATCTCAATAACATAACATTCTAATCATTTTGTACTAAAATTTTCAATATTCTGTCCATTAATTAAGTTATTATTTCTTCTTGAAAAATTTGACATTTCGATATATATAGTTTTTGATTCTTGAAACTTGAAATTCTTCTTTAATACATTATTCTACAGCAATTTTCTAATTAAAACAGTTAACTCATTTCTTATAATACCTCTATATATGATTAACTATCTTCAATTACTTGAAATTAACTTATTATCTGATATTCAAATTTAGTTGATAATTTTATGTATTCTACATAAAATAAGTCTGTTATCTTGAACCAATCTTTTCTACTTAATCTTTACAAAAGTTCTATTACTTATATTTTCATATTTATTTGATATTTAATGAATTTCTATTGAATTACTTGATATCTCTTTCCAACGATTAATGCCATTTTATGTTTTTGACATTCTACAAGGATTTCTCATATATTATTGATTTTAAAAGTTAATCTTGAACATTTATAATTCATACATTTACATTTATCATCATTATAACTCAGTTTTACTTATTTAAATTTACATTAATAAACATTTCACTAGTATCCTTATATTAATTAACAATATACATATTTATTCCTTTTCATATGTGCAAATTTTTATCATTAATTATATATACATATATTTTATAACCATCTATCATTTACTAATATCTATTTTGAATTCATTGAAGTTTTCCTTTCCTTGATCAATATTGTTTTATATTATTCCATACATTTCTATTTTAATATTGCAAATAAACAAACCATATCAATATATATATATATATATATATATATATATATATATATATATATATATATATATATATATATATATATATATATATATATATATATATATATATATATATATATATATATATATATATATATATATATATATATATATATATATATATATATATATATAGAGAGAGAGAGAGATATATGAAATTGAGTTTTTGGTGCCAAGCATCATAAAAAGTCATAAAACGAAAAACTATCTTGGTCCTAGGTCCAACTTTGCTAATCGCACCCATTTTAATAAGCAGATTTTCAAAGTGAAAACCTGCTAAAAACTAATATTTAGTACTATGATGAATATTCTATATGATGATGAAAATAGCAAACTACGTTTCTAATATCTCATATTTGTGTTTATTAGAATTTGAAATTGGATTCTGTTCTTCGAAAACATTTTCGCTCGTTTTCTTTTGAAGCAAATTGCAGGTTAGAGATAATCCAGGAACAATATGAACTTCATAGTAATAACTTACGGCCACATTTGAAATGCAATGGAGACATTTTCTACCATTTCCAGACACCGATATGTTCAACCAAGTTAACTTCCGTGAAATGGAAAATATAATAAAAGCATTTCCTGCATACTGAAATCAGTCTGAGGTCCCAGACGACTCCTTAATGGGATTACAGCAAACACCGCTGGTGGAAAAAGGAAAAAGAGATATAATACGAGCCCCGGCGGGCTTTGACCCATATAATACCAATGACATAGTTGGTAGTGAAGAGCAGTAGGTATGCAAAAGCGTCGTAAATGATGTATAAAAATAAATATCCTCACATGGGACGAGAGAATGGCCATTACCGCCGCTTCGTTTAGTCTGAAGGGTAGAACCGCAAAATCTCCATGTTGGGAATGCCGGTTAATGCAAGTCGACAACTTGAGAACTTTTTCCGATAACTCAACCGATGTGTCTCTTACAAAAGCTTTCAGGAAGTGAAAATTCCAGTTCCGCTACGTTTACAACTCTCAACTATTTTCATAAGAAAATAACAACGTTATTTAATGTGGAATAGACATAATTAAATATAACGTCAAAATCGTTGTTGTTAATACCACTAAATGACAGTATTAATCAGTTTTGTAAATACTGCAGCGCCATCTACTAGCAATCACAGTTAATACTCTGCGCCATTTTCTAACTTAGATGTAGATTTTTGGATCACAAAGAATTCCATTACAGTTGTCTTCTATGAAGAATAGTGTACATTTGGTAACGAAAATAATTCTTTATGTTATATTAAAACTGAGAAAATTCATATTTTTATATTGATTTCTGAAAACCGATACTTATTTTGTTAAATAAGTATTCGGTGGATATTAGATGAAATTAGCTTCATTTCATTTATGTATAGTTAGATGAATAGAAAGAACACTTTCGACAACTAACAAAATTGGAATCTGTAAAAATGCCTGAGAAGCAAATCGCCGTCACTATATATATATATATATATATATATATATATATATATAAAAATATATATATATATATATATATATATATATATATAAATATATATATATATATATATATATATATATATATATATATATATATATATATATATATATATATATGAGAGATATATCTATTCTGATGAGAGATTTTTTAATATATATATATATATATATATATATATATATATATATATATATATATATATATATATATATATATATATATATATAGTGACGGCGATTTGCTTCTCAGGCATTTTTACAGATTCCAATATTGTTAGTTGTTAGAGTTTCAAGGTGTTGCTCACACCTGTTTTTTGAAGAAAACAAATATATATAAATATATATATATATATATATATTTATATATATATATATATATATATATATATATATATATATATATATATATATATATATATATATATATATTTGTTTTCTTCAAAAAAAAGGTGTGAGCAACACCTTGAAACTCACGAAAAGGAAAGTTATACTTTAATGACGTTGGTTAAGTAAATTGTTGCAACTCCCTGATATCAACTTAATCCATATATATTTCAATCCTCAAACACAATCTACAGACGCTGTTGAGATGCACAAATTCTCAAAAAAGTTTTATACCATCGAAAGATTCTTTCTAATATCAAATAAATCCTCGTTCTGATTTTTAACCCTCCAACTCAATTCGGAAGAGATTTGTGGCGTAAAAATCTATCAGAAATGAAGTGTTAAGCTCCTCATATCCTCCAGAGTTCCTAAATTTTTAGCTAGTTGTTTGAAAGATTTTGATTCATGATCTTCTCTGTCACACCTTTCCCCAAAGCTTGGAAATTCCAAAGTTCTCCCAGTTTCTACCCTAATTGTCATAGTTTTGATTTGCTTCAAGAATAACATATATAAGGGAAGCGAGAAAGTCTTGCAACAAGGTTTTTTTTTCAAAACGATTAAATATAGGTATAATCATCAAATTTCCCTATGAGATGGATTGTTTGAAGAGGTGTTATTTAGTGGCCGGCAAGATCTCCCAACTTGACTCCACTTCAAAACAGACATAACTGATTCAAAAACTCTCAAATGTCTAGAGATACAACAATTTCTCCATAAATGATGAAAAATTCTATTTCAAGCTTCAAATACAGATTGTATTATTGCCAAGACACAGGTGGCCAACATTTTGAGCTACTGTTATAAGGATGATAATATTTTTGTAAGTTAATATGAATAAAAAAATTACATATTGTATGTCTTTGGAATTGTTTCTTTTATTATTTCAGTAATGTGGTACGTATTCTGTATTTTTGAAAAGGGGACGAAATCAGCTTTTCTACGATATGTCACTCGATCTACGGTGCTATTTATTACCTTGTTACCTTGTTGCCAGACTTTCTCGCTAACCGGTATATATATATATATATATATATATATATATATATATATATATATATATATATATATAAATTTATTTTATATATATATATATATATATATATATATATATATATATATATATATATATATATATTATATATTATATATATATATATATATATATATATATATATATATATATATATATATATATATATAATATATATATATATATATATATATATATATATATATTATATATATATATATATATATATATATATATATTATATATATATATATATATATATATATATATATATATATATATATATATATATATATATATATAATCCAGGAGGTATAAAACGGATTTATAAGCTACACCCGTAAGTCTTGACTAACCTCCCCAACCATGCAATTCTTGAAATGAATGTTGAATGAATGAAACTCACTAATTGAATACCTACTACTTCTTTCCAAATAATTATGCTTCCACATTTGTATGGAAATTGGATTGTTTGCATTATCATTCACTTATGTATGATATATCTATATTCGAGTAGGTGTGATTTTTATTTAGAATATTATTCCCAACTATCTTCATATATCAAAATACATCATTTTCAAAATCATCAATACGTTATGCTATGGCAACTATTTCGAAATTCTCATTCCTTCGATAATTTCTCGTTTTTGTTTTCCTTTTAATTATTTAGTCTACAGAGTGTCATTTTCGAAAGTATTGAATTCACCCGTGATGTAAAGTAAGGGAAATTAGTGCAAATGTAACTAATTTAAGGACAGCTCAAACCTAGGAAGAACCACAAGCATAATTAATTCACGGCCAACGAACCCTGAAGACACCCATAATTAGCGCTTTGGTGGTTTCCGAGTTCAACCCTTCTTGTAAATAACAGCGCGCCACCGAATTGTTTTCAGTTGTATCCGTTGGTCATTAATTCTCGAAGACGACAATTTCAATTTATGGAAGGATAAGCTAAATTCATAATATAATAGCAAATAAGTGTGAAAATCGAAAAAGGGAAAGCAAAACTAAATTTTCACTCGAGTGGTATTAGTCCAAGATCCTAGAGCTGAAATATTTATTTCAAGTTAGCAGCGTCTATACCTACCGACCAAAAAACGTAACTCAAGGATCCGCAATTGAGTATTGCAGAAAAAAAACCTCATTGATCTTGCTACTGAATACGAAAGTTTGTTTGACTTAGCAATCAAATTTTTGCTTTCGTTTCCGTAGACTGCCTTGGTAGAAAAAAGCGTTTTCTTCGTACACATTCATAAGAAACAGGTACAGAAACAAGCTGGATGCTTGGACTGAAAATTGTAGGTACTTATCATCGTTTGAACCAGACTTGAAGAAGCTCAGTGAGGAAAAGCAAAAACAGAACCCCCACAGTTATGAACTCTTTGTTTTGATCATGAACAAAATTAAAAGACACTGATGAACAAGTGATCTATAAATATGCTATATATCTTTGAAAAGTAGGTTCAATTGTGTGTGTTCTAAAACAATTTAATACAGTTATTTATGTGCATTTCATTGTCATACCAAATAAGACCTTTTTAAATTTATTCTTTTTATGCTAGTGCAGTGGTTTTCAACCTTTTCATAATGGGGTACCATTTAACAACATTTCTGTCTTGTCACGGACCACCAACTTTTTGAAAGTAATATTACCTTCAAAAAGTCTATACAAAAAACGGTTATTTTTATCTATTTATAAATGAATCACGGATAATATTTTATTTCAATTTTTTTGAAGTAAATTTTATGTTAGAGTGGTGAATGTATTTATTCAATGAGATTTATGTGACAGCATAGTCTTAACTAACTTTTGAATCCTTGCTTGAATACTGAAACCCAAACACATGTCGGCAAGATTTCGATGCTTGTTTTTCATTATCGAAAGAGTCGAGAATCTCTGCTCTCATAAAAATGTCGATGAAAACAAAGTTAAATAACATATCTTGAATCTTTGGGAGATAAATAGCTTTTTGAATTCAAAAACCTTGAAAATTCGTTTCTGCCTCGAATATATATATATATATATATATATATATATATATATATATATATATATATATATATATAATCTCTTGATAATTATTAGCAATAACAGGCTGGTTGAATCTTAAAAAACTCGATTCTATTAAAGAGTTGACGTTTTACTTCGATATTCTCAATTGAAATTTCTTTGACATTTATTGATGTGAAAAAATTGAAAAAATAAGGCTGTCTTGTCCTGCTAGTTATTTACTATATACTATTCAGTCTAATATTAACATTCAAAAATGTTATGATTAGAGAAATGTTAAAGGTAAGGGAAACCAAAGAAACCTTTACCTACGTAATGTTTGAAAATAAAAATAATAGGGTATTATTTATCTAACAACAAAGAAATGAGTCATGGGAAAACATTAAAGATGTGGAGTAAAATTATCGGTATAGTACGTTTATATGGAAGCAGCCGTTGACACGTGTTTCGGACTCTTTGGTCCTCATCAGAACGGCGTAGCAAAGCATTGGATTGAAAATTTGAAGATGAAAATAGTACAACAAACAAAATCCTCTGATACGGAAGACAATCACCCTCATTGTGGTTTATTGTTTGAACTCTCCGGTATGGGAGATTTGGTCAAACTTTGCCACGGAGGCGATTAATGCTATCCGCGAGAACTAAGAACGAGTAAATAAACAATAACAAAGAAATTAGTCGCGGGAAAATATTAAATAGGTAGAGCAAAATTATCGGTATAGTTCGTTTATATGGAAGTAGCCGTTTTTAATGAAATTTTTTATTTATTTAGAATTTCAAATCTTTTAAAAAAAATTTACTTACAGTTTATAAAAACCTTGAAACTCTCAGCTTAAGTTTGGGGTCATTGCCATATTTTCAGCTTGCAATATTTAATTATTTATTCGAATTGTTGTTGCCTGTGATCTATTTTTAATCTCTTGATAATTATTAGCAATAACAGGCTGGTTGAATCTTAAAAAACTCGATTCTATTAAAGAGTTGACGTTTTACTTCGATATTCTCAATTGAAATTTCTTTGACATTTATTGATGTGAAAAAATTGAAAAAATAAGGCTGTCTTGTCCTGCTAATAATTATCAAGAGATTAAAAATAGATCACAGGCAACAACAATTCGAATAAATAAATATATATATATATATATATATTTCAACTTGTTTGTCGCGTTGCATTTCGATAAATTTTTTTCTAATTTTATCAAGAACTTCAAAAACTCTGACAATGAAAGGATTGTGAACCAGTTTCTGATTACTTTTTGTCCTCGCAGTACGGAATGTAACGACTGAATTCACTTTTCAAATTTGTTAAATGGAGCGTCATGTTTGTAACTCTTCTTTTTCCTTGGCATTGTGTTGATCCATAACTCGATTTTAGCAATGAATGCATTGATTTTACGTTCATATGCAAATATATTGCCAATGCCATGAAAAATAAAATTTCCTGTTTCTTGGAGGTTGAAGGTTCAAATTATTAATTTGATCAAGAGTAAGAAAATCGACTAAACCATACTGGTCATGCACGAGACTACCTCATGAAAAAAAAAGAACCACCAACTTACGTAAATTGTTGCAAGGCATCAACTATTCAACAGGAAACTCTGAAAATTGGCGATAACATAGCAGACATATTGAAAAGAGATTATGAAAATACGTTCATACTCATATTTCTGAAAAGCATACAACCTTGAAAGCATATTTCCTGTGGCAGGTCAATGCACCTATGTGTGGAAAAGAAGGCTTTAGTATTCAGAGTTTATATCAGAGCATAATTATTGTGAGAAGACGAATATTCAGTGCACTGATTTTGATGAAGTAAACAACTTTTATAGCTATTTTCAACGGAATAGCCAAACATTCTGTGAGGGTTTTGGCAGTCAAAGCTTGACTACGAATAACGCAATGTGTTGATATTGCAGACAAATTTTTCGTTTTTATCAATGCAGCAAGACCAGAGCGAGAACCATGCATAGCAGGAGCACCATCCGTACCCGCAAGTTTTTGCCACTGAAGACGATATTCCTCAAAATATAGTCATTATTTCATCCATAACATCAACATCCTGCGTCGTATCCAGTCGTTTGAAAAGCAGTTACTCTCCTTTTAATGATTTTTTATCATGCAGAAATCGAGCAAATATAAGTAATTGACAGCATTGTGAAACGTCATCAGACTCATCACATTACAGCGCAAATTAAGGACTGCATTTATGTTGAAAAGATGAGCAGAGTGACGGGGCTGAAATTACCGAACGCGACTTATTCAATTATATGAGTTATTCAATATTTTTAGGATGGCTTCGCGGGACACCTCGGGTGCTTCCAGGGACCACCAGTGGTTCGCGGACCACCGGTTAAAAACCACTGTGCTAGTGGCACTTTCGAGCATTATATCCTAGAGGGTACAATTAGGGAAAATATATTTTCAAGGGGTACTCGGCGAAAAAGAGGTTGAGGTTCTCAACCTTTTTTTGGTCTAGTCGATCGAGACGGGACCCACCCATCACCGTGAAACCCTCATTCGGCTATCTGACCCGCGAGCCACGATTCTCGTAGCTCTTTCCCCCATTTCGGCTAGTGAAATTAAGTGAAAAAGGCTCTCGGTAATTACGAAGGTCTGAAATTCAAAACCATATATATACATGGTATACGTTTAATATCAAATTTTGTTATATTACATCAGTTACGAATATAGATAAACATTGCAGGATTAATGTAAAATGGTGAATGCGCCGGTTAAAATTAAATTGACTTTTGTTCGCAGTGCTTCTCTATATAAACTTTAACTGAGTCAAATTTCATACGCAATATGCTCAGAGAAGGATACAAAAATTTCTCTTCACGTATCAGTATATAAATTATGGCGAGCTCATTGTTAAGAAGCCGTGAAGAGTAGGGAAATCTAACTAGTTAATGTTATTTTAATTTAGTTTGAGTGCCATTGACTATTTAAATTCTTAGTGTGAATTTTCTGATGATAGACGAGTACTAAGCTGCTTGTTCCTGATGTAACTTCTACTAGATATGGATAAATAAATTCACCTATTGATAAGCAGGTGCTGTAACTTCCAGATAAATGAGGATAATTTATTTGATGAAGTTACTTATCTTCGAGATTACTTTTCAAGTAAAAAAGTAGAATTTTCGATTTCTTCAGCAAGTAGAGAATGGTGCGACGTGCTTGAACGTTTTAAAAACACCTCCGTTCCCTATACAAACATTAAAAAAGTGGCTGAATTGGTAATGTGTCTTCCGGGAGCAAACGTTTTTGTTGAACGGATTTTCTGAAACATGAATAATATGTCGCCTGAGGAGAAATCAAGAAAGAAAGTAGATAATGTGAAATGTGTTTTTCAAGTAAAAATTAACTTTGGAGACTCACTCATGATATTTTCCACCCTGCGAATATTGACAACTTATATTTTTCAACGACGTATTTATTCATATATATAGATATATATATATATATATATATATATATATATATATATATATATATATATATATATATATATATATATATATATATATATATATATATATATATATATATATATATATATATATATATATATATATATATATATATTCATTCGAATTGTTGTTGCCTGTGAACTATTTTTAATCTCTTGATAATTATTAGCAATAACAGGCTTGTTGAATCTTAAAAAACTCGATTTTATTAAAAAGTTGACGTTTCGCCACGACATTCGTGGCTCTATCAAAACTTCTGAAAAAAAGATAAATAGTAACCTATTATTATTATTCTTTGACTCTTCAAAATCGAAATAATTTGAACCTATTTCGAACATTACGTGGGTAAAGGTTTCTGTGGTTTCCCTTACCATCTAATAATGACAAATTCGAATGTTAATATTGGACTGAATAGCACGTAATAAACAACAAAGAACGGCCACAGCCGAAAAATTTTAGTGAAACATAGTAGTCTGTTTCTATTCAAATTTTTCAAATCAATAAATATCAAAGAAATTTCAATTTTTTCAAAAGTTTTGACAAAGCCACGAATGTCGTGGCGAAACGTAAACTTTTTAATAAAATCTAGTTTTTTAAGATTCAACAAGCCTGTTATTGCTAAAAATTATCAAGAGATTATATATATATATATATATATATATATATATATATATATATATATATATATATATATATATATATATATATATATATATATATATATATATATATATATATATATATATATAACCCCTATATTTATATCTCGTACATTTTTGAGATACATATATTCTGGCCGATGGATGGTAATCAACGTCAGAAATTGTATTCATCTTTGTCAAACCATTTTCCATAAATTTATAAATATATATACACATTACGATCATTCAGTACATTGCCTGGTTAAAAGTTTTCTGTGGTTTCCCATACCATCTAATGTTAGTTGAAATATATTGCCCTTGTGCCGAATGGCACCTAATTAGCAACAAAAGTCGGCGGCAGTCGCATTGCCCCCAAAAATAGGAAAATTAGGATTTTAATTATACCTAAATGTAAATTACAGGAAAATTAATTAAGTAAAGCCAGGGTTGAAGAAGAGTGCAAAACCTCATACCTCCCTGGAATTGAATGATTTACCTAGAAAACAAAAATATACCCCTTCCCCAGGAAGATTAATGAACGTATTTTCATTCATAAATTTTTTGAAATGGCGCCATATTCGAATATTGGATGTTTTGGTTTTAGTAAGACCAAGAGTACGGTTCATTTTTCATCTATAGTCAATAAGTCCACATTTTAATGCCTAAAAAAATTTCAAAGAAAACATTCTGCTTAGATTTACGTTAATAACGAAAAAACTGCTGAGAGAAGAGGTACTTATTTTAAAGAATATTAATTCTTCTCAAATATATGTGAAATAAACATACCCAATTACCCATACGTACGTTCTTATGTAATTCATCTATAATAGTTATTTAATAAACTAGTTTATTAATGACAGCTATTAATGGTTGAGATATTTTAACGCGTGAGCGGAGCGAGCGCGTTAATAGTTCGAGACCATTAATCGCTACATTAATAAACGAGTTTATTACAAGATTTTTCCGTCGACCTCATCATGAATTGAGTATAAATTCTTGATTGAAATAAATTTTTATTTTGCATGACAGATACACTTGACACAATATAAATTTTTATGTTCATTTCGATATATTTATATTTATGCTGCCGATGGAACAATTTGAGAAATTCATAGATGGAATATTAGACATGTGACATTCTGAATAGTTAACATTATCTACAATATCCGATAAGGAATATGTGGAACTGGTGGAAGCTGAAGTTTTATTTACTTTCGAACGATTATTGCATAAAATTTATATATATAGAGTTAAATTTTTTTTCAATTTGAATTATGAATTCCTTTTCTCTGTGGAATAACAGTACAGACACAGAATAATTCAACTATTCCGTGCTGAATACTTCTGTGTTTGGTTGCCCATGATAATCATACATTAAAATAGGAGAAATTGCACATTAAAATGGGTCATTAATGATCAATTTCGTGTACGTTAAAGTAAGCTTTTATTTAGAGGTCGAAGGAAAATTACTTTACTTATAGACAATTATATACATAAAAATGTTTCTTGTTATTGTTTCGAAATGTAACTGCTCATTTCCAAGTTTCTTTTATGCTAATAATAAATTAAACATGTCTGCGGACTGCTTTTGATAAAAATAGTTCCCATAGTGAAAGCCAGCGGACTATATCCCAAATATAATGAAGAGTATTTGCTTTTTAGTAATGATATATTTTTTTTTTTCAGGTGAGTCCTTGTATAATGCATTTCAATATGTGGATTTAAATTTTGGGAAATATTGTAAGTATACTTCTTTATAACGAGTTATTGTGCACTAAATATAATGAAATTCATTTCTTTGAATGAATTTATCCAATTATGATACAATTTCCTGATTCAGTGTTCATCTTGACAATATTTAATAAAGTAAGACATGACGTTCTAGCATTGGTTCTTTATACAATTTTTTATGAAACATCTCGAAAGATCTTCTGGGTTTAATTAATTATTCTTACATAGAAAAACCTCTTTTACAATTTGTTATAAAGGCTCAGTTAAACATCTTGAAAGTAATAATATATTCAAATACAAATATTACCAATTTATGTATAGCGAACATTTTAATTCGTACACCAAAACTAGAAGAATATATAATATTATTATATTATTACTGACCTATTCAATTAATCGATTCTTTTGTAGTCTTTTAAGTATTATAGGAAAGATTTTTGAATATATTCAGATGTTTATCTATACATCTGAATCAATCAAGCTGACAGTTGAGCAGCCATTCGAGAGTAACCATGTTCAAATCCCTGAAATCGACTGGCCTGCTATAAAATTTTTCAGAGGTTTGTTATATTGCATAAATAAGTCAGTTCTTGCAAAATGTTTATGTATATATATATATATATATATTATATTATATATATATATATATATATATATATATATATATATATATATATATATATAATATATATTATATATATATATATATATATATATATATATATATATATATATATATATATATATATTTATATATATATATATATATGTTTATGTATATATATATATATATATATATATATATATATATATATATTATAAATATATCAGGGGCGGCTATTCGAAGGCGGCTAAGGAGGCTAAGCCTCATCCTCAATATTCCTTGTATCACTAATATATTATATTGAATAGTCAGCATTCATGCTGAATCAGCATATTCATATTAATCAAAATCATATTATTTTATGCACCTACCTTCCTTTCAACCTACATTATATAATATAATTTATTAATTACGTTAGAAGGTATTTACATTCACTGCATTTCATTCATTTCAAGATTTGTAGCAACGCTGCAGAGGCTTAAAAAGGTATATTTTCAACGTTCATTATGCCTGCCACAGAAAAGCAAACAACGGTGCGAATACTGCGAATGAATACTTCATTGCAATAGAAAAGAAAAACACATGTAAATGGCAACACCGACTGCACCTAAGTCTCACACAATGTCGACCAATCACAACTATAGGCTTTCGGGTAAAATCGAGTGAATTCGTTGGACATGGACCGTTGGACGTTGTCGTTGTCACTAGTCGTGGACGAAAACAGTTTCGTCAGTTTTAATTTATTTTATTGGCGTATTGTTTTTAAAATGAGTTCGGTTACTGAAGTTAATTTTAAAAAACTCACTTAGTGCACTAAGTTAAAACGATAAAGTTTCAATAAAAACATTGCGACCTACCCCGAAATTAAACAATTTGGTGCAGCGTAGCAGAATCGCGGTTTTAATATCAGAAATTATGAGAGACATCCTTGGCTTACCGGATCACAGGTAAAAAATTAATTATTTTGTTGTCGGTGTTTACTTTTTACTAGGGAAAATGTCTCTGTTTGGCACTGGCATCTATGCAGGAATTATGGTAATTATCGATAACACAATAGACTGCCCCGATTTTCTTGAAATTTCGGATTATAGGTTATTTTGGCTTGAAAAGGCCGAATATGAAGTCAGATTTTGTCGCTGGGTCATCTTTTTTTTTCAAAAACTTGAGCTGACCTGACTTTTTCTAACCTTACTAACCTAACCTCCGGGTTCATAAAAGTATAAAATTCATGAAATAGATGAATTTCATTATCAGAAAGACAATGTTTTTATTATATCTTTAAAAAAATAGATGTCTATACCAAAGAATTTATTTAAATTTTTTTGTTAAGGTCTAAATGTATATTTTATTATTTCATTTTGTTGTTATTTTATTAAGTTTTGTTTGACCTTTATGACAAGAATTTTATTTATAATTTTATATAATCTATTTTTGAGAGGGGTCTATTTTATTTCTGGCAAGAAAAAAGTCCTACCTCCCCGTTGGTTCTTGCTGGGCAACAATTGATTAATTCCTCGAATAGGTACCTATTTAATATTTGAGGGTGCTTGTTTTACTTTAATTTTCTTTAAATTATAAGGCGGTTGAAATATATATATATATATATATATATATATATATATATATATATATATATATATATATATATATATATATATATATATATATATATATATATATATTTATATATTTATATATATATATATACCAAAAATGATGATAAGAGGATTCAACGGGTTGAAACAACGGGCCAGTTCGAATGTACTTCATTTATTCATAGTCAACGTTTCGGCTTTACATTCGAGCCTTCATCAGGCTCGATATCCACCATAACACATTATCTAGTTAAACATTCACACTAAACATATATTATATGTAAATTTAAATATGTTTAGTGTGAATGTTTAACTAGATAATGTGTTATGGTGGATATTTTTCTGTTTTTCTAAGATGTTGATTTTCGTTCTCAATCTCGTTATCCGGTAAGCCTTTGTTGTTTAATATGGAGAAATCTAATTGATATTATGTTAAACAAATCTTTTTAGTGTCCTGATGAAGGCTCGAATGTAAAGCCGAAACGTTGACTATGAATAAATGAAGTACATTTGAACTGGCCCGTTGTTTCAACCCGTTGAATCCTCTTATCATCATTTTTGGTTTATCACGTACGGGGTTACTTTTTCCGCATATATATATATATATATATATATATATATATATATATATATATATATAAATATATATATATATATATATATATATATATATATATATATATATATATATATATATAAATATCTATATATATATATATATATATATATATATATATACATGTATATTTACAGAAACTAAATACTAGGAAAATTATTCAAAAACTCAAAATCATTCAAACAAATCCCCCAGGGAAGCCAGCTGCATAAGTCTTGATACCAACAAAATTTCCACCCATCCTTTCAGCAGTGAAAACAAAAAAATGATAAAATGAATTAGTCACCACGAGCTATATAGACATATAGATCGTCTTCCTGGTTTTATTTGTATTGTCTTTCTATCTAATTTAATAACAATCCAGATCACTAATTTTTACCTAATAAATGCCAAGACGAGACACCTTGACATATAAGGACACCATAGCGCCATCTCCTGTAACACATCAGGCAAAAACCTTTAATGTCAGATGCAAAAACTCGGCGTCGAGTAACTCATTTATCATACTTTAAGGTGGCTACCATCTTGCTGGCAAGATCAATCATGATGACATCGTTGACACATGACATGTGAGCACATCGTGCTAGCTCCATTAGGAAATTCGTTTGATTCATTTCGATTTTTCGAATAAATGTCTTAAAATTTCAATTCTGTATTAATTCTCATTTTTTATCCAAGAATATATCTTCATAGTTGTCTTGTTCAATCGAAAACAGATTCAGCTTTTGCTGCATTCATGGTCAGCAGTTTATTGAGAAAAAAAGCTTACGAAAAATTATTTAATGAATTTAAATTAATAACATGTGTATTATATTCTCCATGTCTGGTAATGATTTAATTTTCTAAGTATCGCCTATGTTTATATTATATAAGTCTACCGTTCTAATACATATATATATATATATATATATATATATATATATATATATATATATATATATATATATATATATATATATGTATAATTATCTTTTTATTATATAACTAGTAAACGGCACAAAAAAAAGCCAAAATACCATTTTTCCTTTTGATTGAATGGGAATATCAAAAAAAAGTCGAACAGTTCGTCCGAATCTCTACTATTTCTGGACTTCACATTTATGTTTTCATCGAAAAGGTGATACTATTTCGGATTAAACAATCCATTGCTGAAGTAAGTACCAATCCCAGAAAGAAAAAAATATATATATATATATATATATATATATATATATATATATATATATATATATATATATATATATATATATATATTTGTATATATCCATACGGATAGAACGGAGTAATAATCATCAAGATTAATGATATACTATAGCAGTTAAGAGTAAGTCGACTAATTGTTTATTAGGGTATGTATCAAGAAGTACTTTTGTACTGAGAGCTCTATATTTCGTCCAATTTTTGGACATCTTTGGGGGTAACTAAAATGAAAATATGCAATGCATGACATTATCATACTTATCATGGACTCGCAATACGACTACACTACAATTTTTCAGCAAGCAAATACACAGTTAGAATTGAATATTCAACAATCAGTTATTTGGAAAATTCACACTATTTTTAGGAGAACCAGGAAAATTCTTCAATAAAATCAACAAGAAGTTGCAATTTTTAACAGATAAAGATTTGAAGTTTATATCATTTTTGACATTGATATGTTTCATATAATTTTTACTGAACCAAAAATGACACAAACTCACGTTTTATCAATCAAATGCGGTAATCATTCTTCTTCTTTTTCTACGTAAACTATGCAGATACAGGCCAAATAGAAAATCCAAAAAGTCCTGAGTGAACTTTATACCATGAACGTTATATGATCTTACTATAATCCATACAATTAAAATACAAGGAAGATTCAAAAAATCATCTAATTAACAACGATATTGAAACCCTGCAATTCTATATGGAAAAAACATGCAATCATTATTATATCGGGCTGTCAAGAGTAAAGCGTAGCATACTATCCACTCTGTTATCAAATTCATCACAAGACAAAAACTATATATTGAGGTTTTTCGTGTTTGATTTATTATTTATAATGATACATTTCTAGTAGAACTTGGACAAAATTAGAGCTGTCAGTACAAACGGACTTCTCAATACATGCCCTAATAAATAAACAGCCTTCAGCTGCTACAGTATATATATATATATATATATATATATATATATATATATATGTATAGGTATACATATATATGTATATATATATAGGTATACGTATATATATATATATATATATATATATATATATGTATATATATATATATATATATATATATATATATATATATATATATATATATATATATATATATATATATATATATATATATATATATATATATATATATATATATATATATATATATATATATATATATATATATATATATATATATATTATTATGATTTACCTTAATGGTAATTTTATTTATTATTATGAATTTGATATTTTTAAATTGAACTATGTTGAGCGCCTTTGAATTTTTAAAAATTTAAATTTTAATATGATTTCTTAATTTTAATTTTTATTTTGTATTGACTCTTTGAAATAATCTCAGGGAAGGTTCTCTTTTCTTATCTTGACTCTATTTTGAAAACTTCAATAAATTAAAGTTTTTAATTTAACAAATTTATCATATAATATTAATTTTAAATAACAACTATAACTAATGACTAATTTATCATGGTACCTTTTAAATTTTAATAATTCCCCAAAATGTTTGTATTTGCAAATATTATTTGAACTGTCAAAATTGGCCAATTTATATTTAACTACTCACTGTTTATTTTCACTACTTCTTGTTTTCAAATTGACACCTGTACTGTTCTATGATGATCGATGTTCTATGTTGATGTCGGTATCGTTGATATCTTCTTTATCGTCTTATTCTCGTATTGATATTAGTAATCCAAAAATGGCTTCTTTTTCTGATGTTGATTATATTTCAGTAATTTTAACTCATTTCAGGTAATTCAACTACTTTCACTTGTACTTTTATCAATTAATTTCTACTTATAATTTTCAGTTTACTTTTTGTTTTCACGAAGATAATATGGAAATTCAATAACAAATGAATATCAGAGGAATACAGACGATGTTTATACTTTGAATGCAAATCAAGTACTGCCGGAAGTCCATCTCACTTCCCTTTATAGACTCGTTTATTTTACAAATATCAAATTGACTGGTACAAATATTCTAGAATATTCTCATATCCTTTTTATGATTATTGATCATATTTCAAATATTATAATAACAGGTACTGTAAATATTTTTAAATCAATCAATTTAATTAAATATACAATAATTTTGGAAATTGATTATTTCAATAATAACAGCTTCTTTATGATTACTTAAAATTTTTCAAACTCAGTACTTCAACTTGATTATTTTGAGTAATTAAATGACATTTAATTAGTTTCTCCTAAATTTTTTAATAAAGACATATTTCTGGACTGAAATTATTTAGTTAATCTCACCTACATAATATTCTGATCATTTTGTACTGAAAATTCCAATTTTCTATCCATTGATTAAGTTATTATTTATTCTTGAAAAATTTGACATTTCGATATATATAGTGTTTAATTCTAACTTGAAATTCTTCTTTATTACATTATTCTACAGCAATTTTCTATTTAAAACAGTTAACTCATTTCTTCTTATACCTCTATGTATGATTAACTATCTTCAATGACTTGAAATTAACTTATTATCTGATATTCAAATTCAGTTGATTCTACGATACATAAAATTTCCACAATTATATGTATTCTACATAAATTAAGTCTGTTATCTTGAATTAATTTCTTCTATTTACTCTTTACAAAGGTTCTATTACTTGTATTATCATATATTTCTGATATTTCATGAATTTCATTGAATTACTTTAAATCTTTTTCCAACGATTAATGACATTTCATGTCTTCGACATTCTACAAGGATTTCTCATATATTATTGATTAGAAAAACATATTTTATACTCATCTATCACTTACTAATATCTGTTTAATTTTATTGAAGTTTTCCTTCTCTCTTATCAATTTTATTTCATATTGTACCATATATTTCAATTCTAATATTGCAAATGAACAAACCATATCAAAATATATATATATATATATATATATATATATATATATATATATATATATATATATATATATATGTATACCAAATAGTACAGCAGTTTCTTACACCAGGGATATAATTTCGTATAAAATCACATCTTACAGATTCTACTCACTTCTTTTTAATTTCAGTCATAAAATATTTGAATAACTATTTTAATCAGAATCGATGACAAATATTCTCAAAGTTTTGGCACGATATACTCAATTGAGTGCAAAATTTGATCTTCCTCAACTTCGGTGCCATTTTCCTCAGTCTGTTTCTATCAACCGATGCGGCTCTTTTGATAGGATTATTTTCAAGAAAAAGCATCTCCAAATTACTCAGCACTGGAAGGTACGAGAAACTCTCAAAATTGTTATTGTTCAAAACTAGAATTCTCAGTTTCTTGAGTGGCTGTAGCAAATCTTTGTTGATGACTGTGAGATTATTTCCACTGAGGTCCAGCTCATCCAGTTTGGCGAGACCGTTGAATGCGCTCACCTCAATTCTAGTTGGGAATGTACAAATGAGTGCTAGATATGTCAGGTTTCTCATTCGAATGAACGAATCGTTGAGTAACGGTCCAATGTTTTGACTACGTATCGTCAATCTCTGAAGTTTTGTTGCAAAATAATAGTCCAAACTTTCAATACTGAAATTTTTTATGTTGTTATTCTCCAGAGTCAACTCAATGAGGCTGGGAAGTTCCCCAAGAAATTTTCCAGGTATCTGGGTTAGATTACTTGATTCTATCGCAACTGCTAAAACGTTTTGATAAAGGCTACTGTCAACATTTGATAAATTGTCGTATTCCATAAATTTAGCGTTCTCGATTATTACTGGTGCAAACTCATCTGTCGATATTACTTCATTCTTTTTTGACACTTCTGAAGCAACCATGAGAATACTTAAGACCAGTAGAACATACCCCAGTATCAATTTAGAAGACGTATACCTGGACAAAAAAGAAAATCGTTAAAATATTATTTTTCTTCTGTATAATTATTTTATAATAATATATTCTGCAATAACTTTATACGAAAATAAAAAATGAAGGACACCCTACTGCGTAGCACTAGGAATCATAAAACCCCTCGGCGCATGTGCATGTCGTCAATATTTTTTGAATGTACCGATTATATAAATTAAATAACAATGAAAGTCGATTTTACGAATGAAATGAAGGAAAATTGCAATAAATATATTAATAAGTCGATAGTACGAATAAAATCAGTGAAAATTTAGCAAAAAAATTCATTGATCGACTGTCGAATTTGAATATCCTATCCCGGCTCATTTTGTTGCAAATTAGGAATCAAATTGATAAGATATCTCTATGGATGGGAAGCAGACACAGACGCAGAATCAAGCTTAAGCTATCAACGTCGCTTGGTTACCGTGGCACACAGAGCACTTCGACGCATGTTTTGTAGGACTTCGTACATATCGACCTTGGCGCATGCGCATGTCGTAATGCCTATCCAAAAAACCCTATGATTTTTTATTCTTCGTTGGGATAAAATTGGAAACAAAACTTCTCTGATGAAATCATATGTATTTTATCGATATTTGTTGGAATTTTTAAAATCGGACCAGATCCCAACTTTTTTTCTTCAAACTTTAGCTTCGCCTCGGGGTAAAAACGCTATATTTTTTATTCTTCGTTGGGAAAAATAAGGAATTAGAATTCCCTAATGAAATCATATGTGTTTTATCGATATCCATTGGAATTTTTAGAATCGGGCCAGATCCGAACTTTTTGTCGTGAGACTATAACCCCTTTAGCTTCGCCTCGGGGTAATAATATATGATAGATGGCATATTTTAAGTAAGAAGCTAAGCAACAGTACTAGCCTAGTAGAGTGCAGGTAATCTTAATTCTGACGAAAAAATGGAAGAATCAGCGAATCACTAAGGCCATTCTCTGAAAAAAATTGTCGAGAGTTGAGAAATGTTGCCGTTTTCAACTTGTATTCCGTACCTGTACACTTTTCGGATTCATTCAATTTAGTGGCGACTAGTGAAAATTGCCTAAAATTTAACGATAGATGTTTTGTACTGAATAGTGAATATCTTATTAAAACAATATAACAATTATAATCCCATAATAATAGACAAGATGATATATAAAAAGTTCACCCTTTCTACACAATTTGTCTTCTATTTATTTCTTGTATTCGATATAACGCAGAAATATATTTTAGTTTGCATTTAGCATCTGAAGAAGATGAAGTTTCACTAAAACTTGCGTATAGGTTGAGCCACACATATCCGCACCGTGCCCGCACCGAGACACGTCCGTGTGATGGCCAATAAGTTCAAAGCCACACATTTCTGTCACACGGCCGCATGACGGCTGTACTACGAGCGCAAGAACTAAAAAACAATGTAGTACTCTTTCTTCGTCGTAGTATACTCGTAATATAGATATAAAGAAAAAACTGTCCTCTCCTTGTTGATATTTCTTCTTATAAGAAAAAACTACTGGGATGAAAATGGAGGAACTGATGGTGGATCCATTGGAACTTTGAACGTTATTCATTCGAAAGCACCCTGATTGAGAGCGATTTAGGTTTGTAATTGTGTTTGTCGGTGTCATAGGAATATAATATGGTAGGTGTCCTGCAGTAAACTCTATCTTAAATTGAGTTAACTGGTATCCTGTAATAAAACATCTCTTTCGAAAAACGTGCCATATCAGAATCCCAGACCGGATGAGCGTATTGTTCTCTAGTCTATAATCAATCTCTTCTAGACTTAGGTTTTGTAGGGTTCCGGATTGGATATAACAGTAAGAAAAACAGATGCACAATACACAAGATGTCTTTATTTGAATGGCCGAACTTGAGAATTATAGATTGAACAGTAATAAAAATTTCAATACTATCGATTTTTCTTGGGTTAAATGTATCGACCCAATCAATCCAAAATACGTATCTTTACAGTTCTTATTGAGGTTCATTATAATATTTCTTCTCTTTGTCATTTGTATTGATACCTTTACCATCTCCAAACAGTTTGGATCCAATGTTGAAATGATAATGTTAGCAGATGATACGAATGCCCTAGTGAAGTGAAAATATATTGAATCTGGCACAAAAGTAACGCGTGCAGTTTTGGATCTGATAGATAATTGGTGCAATCAGAATGTACTTGGTCTGAATGTGAAGAAGACTGAAAGTTTATTATTTGTTGACTTTGCCTTAGATGCGGTTGCTATGAATACACTCATTATGCTCTATGAGCATGTGGCGTCATGAGCAGACACAATGGATCATAACGCCCGCTAATTGTACGAGGAGAAATGAAGCAACTTCCATTGATTAAATACTTCATAATCCTTGTCGTATACGACTCTGGATTTCTCCGGCAATGAAATATTCGCAGCTTTGGCTGTATTTTCTATGATATTATTGGGTAAATTCATTTTCATTTCCATTATTTCTATAAGTACCATATCTAAAATTTTCGATTCCATTGTAGCTATGAAACTCTCTGAACTATGCCTTCAATTTATAATTGGGAATCAGCATGGATTTGTCAAAGGGAGATCCACTATTACTAATCTTATATTTTGTAACAATTTTATTGCTGATACCCTAAATGATGAATCCTGCCCTGATGAGGTTAAACAGGTGGATTCTATTTACTTAGATTTTGCTAAGGCTTTTGATTCTGTCAACCACAATCTTCTTGTTTATAAATTATCTAAGTTCGGCCTGAGTGGGGGCACCTTAAAATGGATATTATCATATCTTACTAAACGGGAACTTCAAGTACGTATTAAGGGAAACCTATCTGATCCAGTTATTGCAACTTCTGGTGTGCCTCAGGGTTCGCACCTAGGCCCATTGTTGTTTACCCTATTCATAAATGATATATGCGACTCTCTCAAGTTTGGTGTTGTATCAATCTTTGCCGATGACATAAAAATTTTCAACAGAGTTAGATGCTTCTATGACCAGATTAAGTTGCAAAAAGATCTGGTCCTTATTTATAATTGGTCTTGTACAAACCAAATAAAATTGAACTGTACCAAATGTAAAGTTTTACCTATCACTAGAAGTAGAAATAAGAAACTAAAATTCAATTATTCCATTAACGGTGAAATACTGGATTATGTTTGTAGTATTAAGGCTCTCGGTGTAATTCATCAAAGTTAATTTTGAATTTGACCTCCACCTAAATGCCACTGTTTCTAAGGCCTACAGGTCTTTAGTTTTATTATTTAGGTCTACAAAAGAGTTAAATCCATGAATCTATTAATTCATCTATACAAAACGCTAGTCAGACCCATTATGCTTTATGGTTCAATTATATGGTCTCCATCCAAGTTAACGCACATTCCGATTTTAGAGTCAATTCAACATAAATTTTTCAGATTCCTTGCATCTAGAATGGGTAATAGATTTTCTTATAAAGAGCACGAATACACTCAATTTGCTTTATCCGTTAATTTGGAATCTATCAAATCCCTCCATATATATCATGATGTTTATTTTGTTAAAAAAGCATTAATGGGTCTCGTAAACTGTGAATGTCTTCTTGGGATGTTGACTGAAAGGGAGGTCCCTAATGAGCTAAGGCGCATAAGACCCCTTCTACAGCATGGAACTCATCGGAATTACATTTATAACTCTACCATCTTTAGGTTAAGAAGAAAGTGGAACAAAATTGTTATGCCCACAGTTGTGCTACGTACTGATAACTTGAAAATATTCAAAAGGGAACTCAAACTTATTGTTAATCGTTATTTCTAATGTGAGTCTATTTTGCCTACTATAATTGTATATTGTTATATTCATATAATTATAATTATCTTATATAGCTATTATAAAACTATTGGCTATACTATCAACAAGTTTGTTATTACCAAATTACTCTTATTTTGTATAATTTGTATAATTTTGTATAAAAAAGGATCTTTGATGTAATCATTGATCCGTTGACTTTTCAAATAAAATAAAATAAAATACAATAAGACTACACAAAGAAAGCAGCAATGACATTCACTAAATATGATGACAAAAATATTTACAAACGTCAAAATATCAACAAATGACAACATAGGAGCGATGAACCGATTTTAAAATCGATTTTTCTTTATAATAAAATAATTTTTTCGTGAAAAATAAAATCTTGTATGCACCACGTGCGTTACTACATCCTAACGCCCGATGGGCACTTGGTACATAAATAACTATTTATCCACATAGACTACGATTTTTGAATTTTTTTGTGAAATATGTATATATATATATATATATATATATATATATATGTATATATATATATATATATATATATATAAATACATATATGTAGGTCGGATATCAATGTCCTGGATCACCTAAATGATACGCAAGTTGAACAAAGATCATGCAAAAAATTTCTAATAGTTTCAATTGATTTTAACTTAGATTGGGGCGAACGCATAAATCGAATCAGAAAGTAACTCAATATGACTCTGTACATCATCACAGTGTTGTCTTGGTCTTTTTTGAAAATTTTGAGTTTCTAGTGAGGTAGCGCCCTCTCTAAGAGGCATATAAAAATGAATGTACGCGACGTGTCATCTTCCAAAACATATTCGTACAAAATTTCATTACAATATTGCCAGTAGTTTCGACATCATCGTAAGAAATGTGTATTTTTTTCAATATCCTGTATCTTGAAAACGGATGCCGTTACGAAAATTTTTTATTGAACAATCTGAACTTATTTTGCAGTGTTCTATTTATTCTTGCAACAAGACCCCCTCATGTTTTGAAATACCCTGTATAGTATTTAGTTCACATTGAATTTATTCGTTTCTGAAACTAAATATGGCACCCGCGTTGAAGGAACTTTATTTCAAAACACATTACAATACGCATATACGAATACCTCCGATGCGCACGTTACTGTTACTGTTACACAATTTTTAACCTAGCTTTCATTCGCTAAGTGTCTAGAGTGGACGTGCGATAGATGTTTACTCTCTGAACAAGAAAATTTCAACAACATTCAACAAAGATTTCAGATATAAAAAATTTGAATACTCACATCGTTTGATGAATTAAGCTTCTCTTTCACCGAATACTCTTTCCAATGATCAATTCAATTCCAGAACATTTCATCGTTTCAAAATTTAGACAACTCAATAACACTTCACATAATTATTCATTTTATCAAAATAATAAACACACAGATCAGGGTTATCTCGTATCTCTACTACTAGAAATAAAAACATTCAATTGCTTGGACATCATTTCCAACAACGGTTTCTATGAGATTCATGCAAAGTAGTGTTGCAGAAGTGATAAAAACAAAAAAGTTTTTCCTATATCAAGAAAAATATCATCTTTCTTTTATTATCTGAAATCAGTGCTGACAATGTTATCGACAATTATTTTCAATTCTATAGTTTCTGTTCAATTTAGAGGACATCCGGCTGAAAAATTCAAGCAATATGATTTTTAGTTGGTTAACATTTTACATCTATTTGCAGTATCGGACTCGACAGATTGGCAGGTCTACTGTCGTGATTTTCAGTCAGTAGAGATGAAAAATAGATAAAATAGGACTTAAAATATCTTATACAACAAATTCCTATATATTTAGAAATTCAGTTCAATCTAACAATAGTAAATAACAAAGTTGATAACTGCAGAGTAACTGGTGAATAGTATAAAGGTATGTCACTTGATTGAAATGGATATCATGCATATAAATGACAAGTTAGTTACCTAGGGTGTGTGATAATTATGTCGAAACATGTATGCTCACGGAATCACATGTTCCTGTTAACACTTGTCACTAATTGTACGTGAATCCCAAACGTAATTTGAGTTTTAAATTTGCCAAGCCGACGATATTTAGAAATCTAGTCATTGACAGAATTCAAATGTGAAAACATTGCATATTTTCAAGTTAGTTGAACGTTAATTTAAAATAGAATAAATGAACAAAGTCTGTCAGATGCATTACAATGCATATGGTAATATGATCAATTTAACAATTCCTTGTACTCAATTTACTCTGCAAAGTATACTATTCAAACTCAAAATTATTTCAAAACAATTTGAGAAAATCAAGAGATTTAGTCATGCTTTCAAGTTATGAGAATAGCCTTCTTTATATTCATAGATCTTTATAAATGCAAAATAAGTATGAGTAATATATATATATATATATATATATATATATATATATATATATATTTTATAAATATATAGAATATATTTATATATATAAATAAATATATATTTATATAAATATATATAAATATATATATATATATATATATATATATATATATATAGTATGAAATAATATTTGCTTGCTTAGTTAGATACAGCCAGAGTACAACTTGAACGGATCAGAAAAAATTTGCCAAATTAAAAACGTTGTAATGAGTACTCTCACCAAACGAAAGAGATTGGACTTTACTTATCGGAGAGATAGTAGGCATAGCTAAAACTGAACTGAATGAACTAAATTGCCAAAATTATACTTTAAATATAGTGGGTCATCTTAACCCCAGAATAGTCACCCAAATCCTTTAGGTGTGATTTCCCACTCGATCGAAGACACTAAAAGCTTTTACAAAGTACGGCAACCTTCGATTATTCCTCGCCATACATCTGTCTTTTCGTCTATAAAAGGAAATGTAACGATTCAATAAATTCTATACTAATTGTACCATCGAAAAAAAATTTCAGGATACCCCAAAAACGTAGAATAATACGATTTCTATTGTATGTGCTAGAATAACTAAATAGACTACTGCAGCAACTGAAGATGTTTGTACTCGGCCGAAAATCATAGGGAAACAGCATCAGAATACTATGTGCAGCATTATAACGAATTAAATTATCCTAGCTCATTGTTTGCACTATCTATTTGAAAACTTCAAATTATCAGTACAATAGAGTATAAACATGCATTCCATTTATCTTGTATTCGATTTTAAAAGCATTTTCAAACCACCGATGATCCTCCTGAAATTATCTTCAGGTGTCAAGGTGAAATTGTAAAGAATTAAGTTTTAAACTTTCATTACTAATCCTGAGAATATTCAATTAGCAGTAACATATTAATTAATATATATATATATATATATATATGTATATATATATATATAGATTATTTTAGATATATGATATTATATATAATATATATATTATATTATATATATATATTAATTACTATATATATATATAGATTATATATATCATTGTATATGTACTATTATATATATGATTATTTATAATATATTCATATATATATATATATACTAATATATATCTTCATATTATATATATATATATATATTATATATATTATTATATAATATATATATAATATATATAAAGTATATATAATATCATAGATATTAGTATACAGGCCCGTATCCAGAAAAGTTTCGTATTCTGTTTCGGTGGCTCAAAGACGAAAATCACTCAAAAATTGTGGACTTATTTGAATAAATCAGGCTGAGTAGGCCGAATCACACATCAATCTCAAATCAGTACGTACGTTTAATCTATTATTGTTTATTGATGCAAAGAAAAAGATGCAGTACATAGCGTGTAACCAATAATACAGCTACTTATGATGTTTTAAAGAAGTATTCATGCATTTTTAATGTTCGTAACAAAAAAATACTTGTTTAATTAGGCAAATATTATAGATTCAGAAACTCATGTTTTTCAATTAGAACCACACCCTTTAAATAAATTAGTAATTATCCTCGATTTTTTTTCTTTCGCCAATAGCGGTCGAGGGAAATAACGAGTAATCGTAGTTGACTTTGACCTTGAGCGACGTTTCATATTTGGGAATAAGTGGTCTTTTCAAATACTCGAAGGGTTTATGATAGAAAAAAGTTTGCTTATGGATTTGAACCAAAAAACCTATAACACTCACGTTGCAGTTGATTTCATTTCGTTTTTTGTTCGATGGTAGCTTCCCAACCATAAGAAGCTCAAAATCCCTAATATCTTGAACTCAGAATCGACTGTCGAACAAGTGAACTATATTTATGGACTGTTTCAATGCTGCCACATTGTGAGATGTGAAAAGTTCCGAGGTGTTACTGAACATCGGCAGGCAGGCTTATTCCATAATTTAAAAAATATAAGGATACGTTCGATTGACACCAACGTGCTTTCCGAATTCGAACATAAAAATATCAAACCTTCAAAGCAATAGAAAAATTCTATACTGAAGTGACTTTTCTGTGAAAGAATATCGATTGGAAAAAATTTCAAATTTCCGGGATGTTCCGGGGGGTAGGGGACGGGTCCCCACTTCCCCTGGATACCGTTGCCCTGTTATATAATAATATATTCTATAATATTATAGTCACTATTAATATATATTACATAGTATTATATAGTGATATATACCTACTTATATAACGTAATTAATCTAATTAATATATCATAATATTATGATAATATAGCTAATATTATAGTCATATTAACTAAATATAAATTTTATATACCCTAATATATATATATATATATTATATAATATATAATATATATACTAGTATATATAGGATAGAAGGGTTATATGTCTTTTGCACTGACTAGTTAGGATGCTCAATAAGGATAATAATAATTATTGGGGATATTAGCCAAGCAAAGCAAAAACGTTTACTGTTCCTTTGTCTTATATGAACACTGGGATACTTTCCGATATTCTCGACCAAATGATGTTATTGTCATCATTCAAGTGGGAAGCTACAAAATGAAGCTCACAAAAGAAAAAGTCAATAAATGCCTCCATAAACGGCCAAGCAGCAAAAAATACTGTACTGTGGTCTTTGACAGGAATGGATTTTGCAAAAGGCTATGTAAAGATCGAGATAGCAGCGCATTAGATTGATTTCACAAAACATCACTGATTGATCGAGAACACAGGGGGTGATGGATTCATTCACAACTGACTACACCTTCAAGTTGAAAAGTTAAAATGTCACAATAATTAAAATGAAAACTAATAGTTATAGATCATTCTGCAGGAGCAATTTAAACATGTATTAGAGTTTAAGGCGTTAAAGTTAAAAGTGACCATAAAATAATGAATGATAAATCTATCCGTTACATTAGCGATCCATTTTTCATGAATTGACTGAAAAAGAGCACCGCGGACCCAGCCATCTTGATCAAGAAAGTTAGACAATAGACAAACACTCAAACGCAAAACCATCCAATGGTGAACAATAATTGATAATTTAGGACCAAATCCAAGATTGGTCCTGCTAACTAAATAATAGGGCCAAGGAAATTATCATATATAGTAATAGTCAGAATATAAAGATAATATATTAGTTAAAATGGTATAGTAATTAGTGATATTAGAATGGATACTTCGCACAATTTTATTTTTGCTATTTAAGCTTTAATGAGACAATTCAATAATCATATAGTATGTACCTTACTATATGGATTTGATATTTTACTTATTAATGTTAGTTTTAATATCATATTGATTCTATATTTCTACATGGGAAGGTTTCTCCTCTTCCCATTTAATTCTTTATAATACTTTATTTCTACACAAACTTTCAATTAATTCCAAGATTTAAGCCAATTTAACAATTTTTAATTAACACTTTCTAACTATCAACCAATATTTACACTTTAATTGCTTAAAAACATAAGACTAAACTCTTTCGCTAATAACTAAAAATTTTTTTAATGGTACCTTGTTTTAACTTTTTAAAAAATGTTCACATAATTTCCCCTCTCTTAATGTTTGCTTATATACTGTTGGCAAAATTCGTCAAGATTATTGGCGCATAAATTTAATAGATCTACCTCCACTGTTTTATCACTACTACCCGCTTCTTCTTCTCGCCAACCCATATTGACCCACTTCGTACCCTTGTTCTCTATGAACAATCGCATGACTAAATCTCTCGTCGAACTCAGCGATGCCCCCAGTTAGCTATAGCTCAGAACGCTATACTTCATTCACATTTACCAGATGTCAGGTATCTCGTACGACTCCTCACTTCCCCCCCTTTACTCGCCTTTTGCCTGAAATTGTAATAATTAATGAACCCTAGAAAATAATATTTCATTCCAAATTCTGGAATAGATATTCTTTGAACACTATTATCCAATAAATCTAATTAAACTCATTCAGGTAACCCTAAATTGGGGCTTTCAGCTTATACCTTGTATTCTAAATTTATTTCTGTGTTGTATACTTTATAGTTATAGCATTTTATTTTCACGAAGAAAATATGTTATTTAAGTGATCACAATAAACAAATTGAACTACTTTGGATGTAAGCACTCCGGGATGAAGCATCGGCTTATCTGTTACCTTGTAAGGGAATCTATATCAAACTGCCTTAACCGGATGTTATACCTCTATATATAACCTTCTATTATTTTTTTAATATCAAGTAATCTGATGTTTTTTCTAGACTATTCTGAATATCCTTTTTATGGTTATTAAACATTTTTAAATATTAAACTGAAAGGTACTGTACAATTTTTAAATACCATTCTATTTAATTAAATCTACAATAATTTTGAGAATAGATTATTTCAATTATAACAGTTTCTTTATGATAATTTAAAATTCTTCAAACTCAGTACTTCCATTTGATAATTTTAAATAAATAAATGACATTTAGTTACATTTTTAACAAATTTGTAATATAAACATATTTTTGGACTGAAAACATTTAGTTAATCTCATCTACCGAATATTCCAATCATTTTGTACTAAAATTTTCAATATTCTATCAATTAATTCAGTTATTATATATTCCTGAAAAATTTGACATTTCTATATATATAGTTTTTTTATTCTAACTTGAAATTCTACTTTATTACATTATTCTACAATAATTTTATATATAAAACAGTTAACTAATCTCTTTTACTATCTTTATATATGATTAACTCCCTTCAATGACTTGAAATTAACTTATTATCTGACATTCAAATTTATCTGATTCTACGATACATAAATTTCCACAATTATATGTATTCTACATAAATTAAGTCTGTTATATTGAACTAATTTGTTCTAATTAATCTTTACAAGTATTCTATTATTTGTAGTCTCCTATATTTCTAATATTTCATAGATTTCTATTGATTTACTTTATTTTTACTTTTAACGATTAATGACATTTTAAGTTTCTGACATTCTATAAGGTTTTCATATTTACTTATTTCTAAAATTCATTCTTGAATATTTATAATTCATACATTTACATTGGTCATCATTATGATTCTATTTTAATCATTTAAATTCACATTTATTGAGTTATTATGTACTAATATCTATCTTGATTCATTGAAGTTTTCCTTTCTTTGATCATTATCATTCAATATTGTTCTATATATTTTAATCTTAATATTGCAAAATAAAAACCATAGCAAAATATATATATATATATATATATATATATATATATATATTATATATATATATATATATATATTAAAAAAATATATATATAGCTCTCGTTATATATATATAATATATATATATATATATATATATATATATATATATATATATATATATATATATATATATATATATATATATATATATATATATATATGATAATAATTTCAGTTTATAGAGTGTAGCAATATGCTTCTGCTATGCAGGTAATTTATAATAGTAGCAACTCAACAATACAATAATACACGACTTCTTGAGTAGAGTTAGAGTGACCATCTGTCAAGCAAGCGTGCTGTGTTCAAAACCTGGCTTAGTGTTTCAGTGGTACTATTAAAAATTAGTATTTGGGTAATTTAGTACTTAGTACATACATAGAAAAAAGGACACGCTGGTACAATAAAAGCCATCGAATAAACGGTATTGCATCATATTCAAATTTAAAAACTTGTGTGAAACTTGTGTGAAATTTATTACATACTCCTTATCTATAAGAATTTTGAGTAGTGTAGGTAAGTACTGTTCTGAGTTTTCAGACTAGGACTGAACGGAATATGATTTTCAAAACATCAGTAGCCCACATGAAATTTCACTTCAATGAAATAAGTTCTTTCAGTTCTTTAAATGGATATCTCCAGATTCAAATATACATCTCCATGCAACCTGTCTTTTGTCAGAATCAGAATATCCGAAAAAAAAGTGAAGAATTTCATATCGTCTTGAATTGAACGACCTTTGAATATAAGTTATGGCTACTTGGTTTTCGAAGCTATATTTTCTAATTTTAGTCTCAAGTTCAAATAAGTATATAATACAACGTAGACTGTCTACCTACACAATCACTATTCACAAAATATCATTTATTTATCACTTGTATATTATTTGTTGATTTCACCTAAGATATGGTTGCTATAAAAATACTCATTATGCCCTAGGGCGTTATGAGCGGGCATTATGGATCATAACGCCAGCTCATTGTACGAGGAGAAATGAAACAACTTCCATTGATTAAATACTTCATAATCCTTGTCGTATACGACTCTAGATTTCTCCGGCAATTAATTATTCGTAGCTTTGGCTGCATTTTCTATGATATTCTTGGGTAAATTCATTTTCATTTCCATTAATTCTATAAGATTACACAAAGAAAGCAGCAATGACCTTCACTAAATATGATGACAAGAATATTCACAAACGTCAAAATATCAACAAATGACATGCCTACTATGAGAAGGAAAATGGAAAGTATAGGAGCAATGAACCGATTTTTCATTATAATAAAATAATATTTTCGTGAAAAATAAAATCTTGTTATGCACCACTTGCGTTGTTGCTAGATCCTAACGCCCGGAGGGTAACATTCGGCCTGAGGGATCTTTATAACGATCTATATAACGCACTCGGTACATAAATAACTATTCTCTCATTACTTAACATAATTGTCATATACACACGCTTTGTGGATCAAGGAATAGTGACCGTCTGTTAAGCGGGCGTACTGGGTTCGAATCCTTGGTTAGGTAGGTATGGATGTCTATGTCTATGGGTTCCAGTAGTTCAAAAGTATAATTGAGTTGTGTAATCCACAATGTTATCAAGTGCATCGGCCATTCGGAATCTACGATAAACTGTAGGTCCCTTGAAAGTTTTAAATCACAGAGCCAATGAGAAGTATTAGGAATTTTGAACTAATATTCGCTGTAACAAAATACAAATATTTTCATAGCATCAATTGTCACGAATGATTATAATTTTATTAAACTTATTACACTCAATCTTGAATACTATAAATATAAGATCAAATATAAATATTTTTCAATTTTGGACATTTTTTCTTCAATTCTTCAATATTAACGGAGGTAATTCTGTTGTATTCCAAACCAATGGTTTCTAGGTCTGGTAATTCCGGAATCTGTTCCAAACCGAAACACTCTAGATTGTTATCCATAAGCCATAACATTTTCAACTTTCTCAACGGACTAAAAATCTCTTTTGAAATATTGCCCAATTTGTTTCCGCTCAAGTTCAAAACCTCTAAATTCTCAAGTCCATTAAACGCGTATGCTTCAATTCCTTTCATTTGGGCAGAATTAACTGATAGATATTTGAGATGTTTTAATTTATATAAACAGTTTTCTTTTAAACTTTCTATGTCAACTTTATCTATTGTGAATATTTCAAGAGTTTCGAAAGTGTTGAAATGGTCTAACTGGAAATCTTCTATTTTCCCTCCGATGATGTTCAGCTCCCGAAGATTAGGAAATGCGTTCATTAAACTATCAGGTACTTTTCCTTGGATTGTTTCTCTGACAGACAATTTAGCTAATTGAGGGAACGAAACGTTTTCTTCATCAGCAAATGTAATGTTGCTATTATCTACGAAGACGTAATCAACTTGCTGGAGTTTATCATAAGGAAGGGGTCCATTGTAATCAGCTATAATATTCATAGATTTGTACAACCTTGTAGGCTTCACATTTAGAGCAGTAGAATAAATAGCAGATGTCAAAGAGACGTATTTCAGCAAAGAGGAGATCCTGAAACAATACCACCATTAGGGATAATAATGACAGAGAAAAGGTGTTTCTATACGTGCTAATGATTATATATTATATTGAAATTCACATATTTCATTCGAAACGAAAATTTTCGTTATTCTCCCTTGATATTTTCTAGGAAAATCAACAATATTACCCACTTTATTCACGGAAATATATATTTTTAAATAAAATGGAACAAACTTCTAGGAAACCTAATTTTAAAATACTGGGAAATACTTTCAGTTAACTTTATTTATTTAATTATCGTCCACTAATTAATTGGAATCAGTTTCCCTGAACTGAGTGTTATAATTCTTCAATTATTTCTTCGAATAGAGTTCAGTATTTTCAAACAAATTAAACTTTATTCATTCGTTCGTCAGTCAGTTGACACTTGCTCAGTAACAAATAATTTTAAAAATACAAATACTAAATTGTTCGCTCTAACGCGTAATCTCTTTTAACCAGATAAAAACTTCATTTAGGTACCTCAAATTATTATTCGAAATATTCATGACCGATTTTCTCACCTGTATTCTATAAAACCAGAATCGGTTCAAATTTTTTTATTTTTTTTAAATTTATTTAAGCCTACTATAGTCCCCAAACGGGACTATACAGCTGTACAATAGATACAAAAATAAATTACAGACTCAATTTTACACAGGTAATTTTCTTAATTACTTCACAGGGATTTCACTATGCCATTTTACACATTCAATTTACAGTCTTGTAAATATTTAAAAATATGTTTTATTTAACTGTATTTCAGTTCTGATAAGAAAGAGTTAGAGTTGAAGGGAGGAAACAGTTTAATCTTTGCTAAATTCATAAACAGGATAATTCTCTGTATGTTGTAAGAAGGGCATTGCAAAAGTATATGATCTAGGTCCTGATTTTCGTAACCGCAAGAGCATGATGAGTTCTCGATTATGCCTATACGTGCTAATGACGCAGCTAAGTTGTAGTGGTTACTTCTACAGCGATTGATGCTAACTACTAGTTTTCTGAATAAAAAAAATTGTGTGTGTTAGCTCCGACGCACTGCTGGAGTGAACTCCCGTAATTTTTTATTTCTCATGCTGTTGATTCTCCTATTTGATTTATTAATCATCACTTAGGAGATTAAATACTAATACTAAGATTCTACAGAGGTCCTTTTTTATCCTATTTTCAATAAAATCTGTGTCATTTAGCTAATATCAATGTTCGTAGGTCACAGATTACAGAAGCATATCTTGTTTCTGTATTATTGAATTTAAATGTATCTATGATCTTCATGAAATTGATCAAAAATGGCGTTTGAGAATGCCTATGCTTATAGTTATTTATGTATCAAGGGAGTTATAAGGATGTTAACTACAGAGGGCAACATATTTCAATCCAGAGGGACGTAAGTCCCCCTCCGTACAATGTACGATTTTTTTGGGAATTTAGTGGAATTCCAATATACAATTGGATCTTTCCCTGAACCTCTCTTCGAGCAAAATGACGTGCGGGACAATGAAATCTACTGAACCCCATTGAAAATGTTCTGCTCTTTTCAAATATCTCAATCAAATCCGAAAATTATAATATACAGGCTGTTGAATATCCGCTTGGAAGAAGTCCAGTTTTTAAATACGGACCTGGAATTTTCTGGAAATTTGAATATAAATCGGTCGACCTGTGGAAGTGAATCATACCTTTCAAATATCAACCAACTACGCTGGTTGGTTCAAAAGTTATGAGAAATTGAAATTTTTGGTGCATAAACTCGGTTATGGAATTGATTAGACCTATCATATATCGATTTTTTGGACTCGCCTAGGATAGCTCTAGCTCAGGTTGTGGTAGGTATGTTCATTTATCAATGAAACACCCTTTATAGTTCTGTACCAGCTCATAATGAGCATCGAATTTGTAACACCCTGTGCATCTCTTCTCACCCGTCAATAATCTCATACTCATATGCCAGCTTACAATTTCTTTAACGATTAAAATAACCTCAATTTCAACAATTCCTAAAAAAGTACTTAGGGCTTAGTGCTCGAAATGTCAAATTACTTTCACAAAGTGCTTAGTAATCGCAAGCCTCTTGTAAAAATAAGTGCTTAGTGCTCGAGACCGGGAGCCTTTTTTTTCAAGTGCTTAGTACTTAGTGCTCGAAGCACTATTCTTCAGTGCTCGTCACAGCTCTGACAGTTAGTATTGATTGGTTAATTGCTTCAGTCTTTACCGAGGTTTGATGATGAATTCGTGACTTCTGAATATCAGCCACTTCACTAACCACTCTTATCTTAAAAATACTAAGTTCACATGCAGATTAAATTTTCTCAATACTGAATAGGAATCAATGAAAATAAATACACAAAGGTTATTCAATAACCATCGAACACCATCCACAACAACAAAACAACTATCAACCACATCCATAGCAAAAATTTTTATGGTAATTTAGGCGTAATATTGATCATAATGGATATTGCTAGTAATATAATTTAAAAGATAAATCTAATGATAATTAAGAATATATTATGTACATTACATAGGGGTAAGTGTTTCTGTGGTTTTCCTTACTGTGGTTTTCCTTACTATCTAATATTAGCAGTTCTAATTGCTGATATTAGACTGAATAGCATGTGAAAAGCAGTAACTGAAGACGGCCAAAATGGCAAAGATATAAATAACTCACATCAGTTGTATGTTTTTTTTTTCTTTCCAA
>JARQZK010000006.1:390000-450000 GCA_030704885.1 Cynegetis impunctata | reverse complement strand
ACATACATATACCTTGGCCAAGCTATAACACCGGGCAAACAAAATCAAGAAATGGAGATTGATAGGAGAATTAGACTGGAATGGGCAAAACTATGGTCATGAATATCCCAATGACTTCAAAATCAAAAGTCTATAACGAGTGTATACTGTCTGTTGTCACGTATGGTGCGAGACCTGGGTAATAACCAGAAAAATTAAACATAAATTGGAAGTACATCAGAGAGCCATGGAAAGACGAATTTTAGAAATTTCTCTCAGAGACAACAAAACAAATACATGAATAAGGGAAGAACCAAACTCTCCGACATAATAAATAGAATTGGTTCCATAAAGTGGTAATGGGCAGGACACGTGGCCAGACATACATATTTTCAGGAAAGTTCTGATGGTTACAGTTGTAACATTTTGGATGATAATAATATCACGTCACACGTGTGATAAAAAAATTCATGGAGAATATACGCGGGGTCAGAATTTAATAGAGAAAGTTATGCCGCTTAGTTCAACCACGAAGTGCATCTCGAGTACCTAGCAGAAGTGAAGCGCAGGCTTTTTAATCTCCCTACGTCTTTCAAAATGCCACTGAAGACTGAATGTCCGATACGTTGTTATATTTAATTTCCAATCTTACTTCATCAGGTGAAAGATTGCCGCTTATGAACTTTCCCGACGTCCTCATCCCTAAAGTTTTGAAATGCCAAAATTTTGAAAGAATACACCTAGACTTTGATAATTTGGTTTTGCTCCGAAAACAATGAAGGAATACCAAATTTCATTTGGTCTGATGGAAGCCGCTGTAGATGACCGGAAAAAAAATAAATATATATATATATATATATATATATATATATATATATATATATATATATATAATATATATATATATATATATATATATATATATATATATATATATATATATATATATATATAATATATATATATATATATATATATATATATATATATATATATATATATATATATATATATATATATATATATATATATACATATATATATATATATATATATATATATATATATATATATATATATATATATATATATATATATCTATATATATATATATATATATATATATATATATAATATATATATATATATATATATATATGTATATATATATATATATACATACAATACATTGGAAGCTTTGAATTATTCATTGTTTCCAGGTCTTGTACCCAATATCAGTGGATAGTATATATATATATATACATACAATACATTGGAAGCTTTGAATTATTCATGGTTTCCAGGTCTTGTACCCAATATCAGTGGACAAGTTCATATAAAAATTTTTGAACTTAATATTTGGAAGTTACGAAAAATTACAATACAAACCTACATACACAATGATAAATAATGCAAATAAAACAAAATACTATCTACAGTTGAAACTTATAGCTCTTATCATTTGACTGGATAGTGTTCGTGTTAGTGTAACTTGATGTCATGAACTCAGAAAATATAAAATATATAAATCTTTCACCAAGGTTTCTGCTTACTGCCATTCAAAGAAAAATAATAATTCTTCATTGTGAAATATAACAAAATATTCAATAGATTTGATATTGACATTTTCAATCATTAATTGTTTGTCGTATATCCTCTAAAAATCTAAATAAAGAATGAAAGAAACAGAAATCAAGTACAGGGTGTCCCATTTTGGGTACTTTTGCGGGGTATCTCCGATATTTATAAAGATAGAGGGTTGCGGTTTTCGCGACACTGTACTACTTTTTCGTAAAACTGAAGATGCCGTTAACAAAACTTCAATAGTCCTTTTAGTTTTTAAGATACAGGGCATTTTTGAGAATGTTGCATTTTGGGAGTCTACAGCTTTACGAAAAAGTAGCAGTGTCGCGATAACCGCAACCCTCTATCTTTAAAAATAACGGAGATATCCCGCAAAAGTATTCAAAATGGGACACCCTCTACTATACCACGTAAAACTTCTAATAACTCAAAGTTAACAAAAAAAAATTCACGAATAATATTACAAAAATGTGATGAAAAATATTGTAGCAATGGTTTTGAATGTTAGAGATCCTTTATCATCTGCACTAACTAATTATTTTTCCTTTCAATTTTCATGCTTGCCAAATGAGCATTTGTTATGTTCAACTAAAAAACAATTGTAACAAAAAATTGATCGTATTGTTTAATTTCATTCAAGCTGTCAGTATAATTCATATCATTATCAACAATATATAGAATGCAATAGACTCTCAAACAGTATTTCCAAAGGAAACGTGATCAAGTTTTGGTGCCACTGTCTTCAGTCCATCAAGTTCAACTTTATCAATGGGATTGAATTCTAAATTTATTACCTCCAATTCAGGTAAATTGGGTAAATCTTTAGGTCCGAAACTTTCAAACTTATTGTGCTTGAGAATCAATGTTTTGAGCTTCTTCAAAGGTGCGAATACTTCCTTAGCGATAGTTTTTAAATCGTTACCACTAAGATCTAATATTTCGATGTTTTCCATTCCAACGAAAGCATCATTGTCGATACTTGTAACTCCAGCATAGGAAATTCTTAGGCAATCCATTTTCTTCAGATGCGATAACGATTTCGCTTTCAACGGTCCAACGTGCACTTTCTCCAAATGAAACATTTCAAGAGCAGGGAATGTATTGAAGTCCTCCAGATGCATGTTTTCTATTTCGGTGTTCTTAATGTCTAGTGTGTGAAGATTGGGAAATGCGGCAAGAACTGCGTTTGGAATATTACCTAACTTGCTATCCTTGATATAGAGTTTCTTCAGTTGTGGAAAAGAGATACCTTCAGCTTCGGGTACAGTTATTGTGCTTTTGTCAATGGTCACTTGATCAACGTTTTGCATTTTATCAGCCGGAAGTGGACCATTGTAGTTTGAAATCGAGCTTGAAGAGAGTTGCTCGCCATGATGATGATGATGGGAGGGCAGCGAGTAGACGGTAGTTGCCAAAAAGGCACATAATAGTAAATTCAAGTACCTAAAATTAACGAAAAATCAATCAGAAAATATTACTATCACACATATTCTTATATTTATTTCAGATAAAAGCTACATTACACTAAATAAGTCTTCATAAAAAGAATTCTATCTGTATATACATTGATAAAACAAATAAATAAATAAATAAATTTATATATATATATATATATATATATATATATATATAAATATATATATATATATATATTAATATATATATATATATATATTTATATAAATATATATATATATCAATATATATATATATATATATATATATATATATATATATATATATATATATCAGTGGCGGCTCGTGAGGTTTTGGTTTGAGGAGGCTACAAGAGGTGTTAAAAAATACACCATAGGCGAAAATTTTTAGGATTTCAAGATCAACCGCCTTATAATTTAAAGAAAATTAAAGTAAAACAAGCACCCTAAGCTATTAATTTGTTTTCACTTTCGAGTGTCTACCTTGAGACCTACAACTCCTACTCACAATATTCACAATATTCTCAGCCAATTAATCAATTCATCTATTCATCAAATTTTTTTTTCTTTCACGAAATAGGTACCTACCTACCTCCTTAACGAATTTGTTTACAGCTGGTGAGAGCAAATAAAAAGTTATTATATATTTTTGAAGATTAGCGGGGTTCTGCGATCTTTAACGTTAGCAAAATGATCTATAATATCCTCATAAAATTTTTTGTGGATCGGAAGCCGATGTCACCGGGATAGAAACAATTAGACATAAGAGTTTATAAACTTGGGGTAAATCTTGATTCAAATCATTATCAAAAAGGTATTTAATAGTCCTCACATGATTTTCATTTTGACCCAAAATTTCATTGTCATTATAAACAACACACAGTTCACTTTTTATGGCCACCTCATCAAAAAAAGTGTATTTATGACATAAATTTTCCAAAAGGTTATCTGGAAAATTAGCCGAAAATCCGGTAAACAAATTTTTATTGAGTAAGTCGAAGAAATGTACTTTTTTCAAATCAGAGAACCTTATTTCTATTTGACCCCTAATAGTATCCAAAATTTCATAATATATTTGCTTATAGTGAAGCTCCATATCTGCGTAACTGAATTTCTTTCGTTTTGGGCTAAATTGAGTCGTATCATCAGTAGTTTGAAATACAGAAAATAGTTTTTTAAAATAAACTTCTGCACGAAATTCTGAAATTTTTTCCAAAAGAAACTTGAGCCGATTTCGTGAGTAAATTACATCTGAAAACTTGTGCTGTAAGATTTGAAAAACTATTTCTGTTTGTTCAAAAATTAATTTAAAGATGTTTAAAAAATATATAAATTCCTTATCTTGTAAGTAAGATATTAATCCGCGTGCTGTATTTAAAGTTACTTTATCGGTGAAAAGTTCCTCACTTTCAACTAGGTATAGAATTAATTCCTCAAATCCTAAGCGGCCCTAAACAGAGACATTTTCACTAGTAAAAAGTAAACATTGCCAACAAAATAATTTATTTTTTACCTGTGATCCGGTTAGGCAAGGATGTCTCTCATAATTCCGTGAATTAAAACCGCGGTTTTGTTTTCTGTTACGCTGCACCAAATTGTTTAATTCAGGGGTAGGTCGCAATGTTTTTATCAAAACTTTATCTTCATAACTTAGTGCACTAAAGTTATGGGATAACAAATATTTTACTAAGTCACCATTGAAATTTTTGAAATTAACTTCAGCAACCAAACTCATTTTAAAACAATACGCGAGCTATATAAGTAAACACGCCGGCCATTAGACAATACGATCACACTACGATTTCCAACGAATTCACTCGATGTCACGTGAAATTCTATAGTTGTGATTGGTCGACATTGTATAAGACTGGGTCCCGATCGGTGTTGCCATTTACATGTGTTTTGCTTTTCTATTGCAATGAAGTATTCATTCGGAGTATTTGCACCGTTGTTTGCTTTTCTGTGGCAGGCATAATGAACGTTGAGAATATACCTTTCCATGCCTCCGCAGCGTTGCCACAAATCTTGAAATGAATGAAATGCAGTAAATGTAAATACCTTCTATCGTAATTAATAAATTATATTATATAATGTAGGCTGAAAGGAAGGTAGGTGCATAAAATAATATGATTTTGATTAATAAGAATATGCTTAATGCTGACTATTCAATATAATATTTTAGTGATACACGGAATATTATTGAGGAGGCTTAGCCTCCTTAGCCTCCTTTGACTAGCCGCCCCTGATATATATATATATATATATATATATATATATATATATATATATATATATATATATATATATATATATATATATATATATATATATATATATATATATATATATATATATATATATATATATATATATATATATATATATATAAAGTGTTTTTTATTTGAATGTAAATAATTTAGGGGATGAATTTTTGGCCCATTTTAAGAAGAAAACTTCATATAAACGCTTGTCCTGAACGTACTAGTTTTTGAGATACAGGGTGGTCAAGTTTCAGAAAATAAATCATTTTTTATTCACAACTTTGAAAACACACAAAATATTCGAAAAAATTTAAGAAAAAAAAAACAAAAAAAATTGAATAAATTTGTATGTTCGATGCACCAATTTTTCTTCAACAAAAATCTATTTCCTGCAATGTAATAATGTTATGAATATGCAGAGAATCAGTTAGAATTTTTTTAAGTGAAAATTATGCGTCGCTCGAAGAAAACTCAAGAAATCAAATTTGTTCAAAACAGAATATACATTTCAAAAATTATTTCAGTTTTGAGAGAAATCAGTGGCGTACCATATATGTTTGCTGAAGTATGCAATGCAAATTCTGCATAAACGCCACTGGTGTAAAATTTAGAACATGTATCAGCCTTTTGTGATTACATTTTAGGGTAACAAAAAAACTCAGAAACTGCCATTTTATTAGCATTAGTTATCTGCCAAATTTCATTCTTCTGAATTCTTCCAAAGTGGATGTATTGAATAAAAACAATTTATTTTACCTAATTTCAAAAGGCTGTAATATGAAAGACCCCCCTTAATTTTTGCTGAAGGATCACCCATTGAAATCTTTCGCATCAATTCAGAAACACCCTGTATATATACAGTGCTTTCATGATGAAAGGAACAAATTCATTAAAAAATTAGGTTTCTATTTCATGTTAAAATCCTCGGACAGGTCGATTAGTATTTTTATTTGGGCAATTTTCGCAATAAAAATTTTGTATACAGGGTGTCTCATTCAAGAGCTATGGCTTTGTCATTAGTTTTTTTAAAGGTAATACCCTGTATATTATTTCACTTTACAATTCTACGATAAATTCTTATCACTTTTTGTGAACATACCATATGCCTCAACTTGATGGATTTCCAGATTATAACGGAGATAGTGGAGCACCTGGAGATTTAAAATGTGGATTAAAAGTACAAAAAAAAATTTAGGTAAACATTGTCATTAAATCTGAAGAATGAAATTTCACATGTACCATCTGAATTCATTCACTGGTGCTGTATAGTCCGCAGTTTTCACGTTTTTAACGCTCCAGGCACTACACTACTTCATTGTTTAAGAAAATGCAATTACTTGAGAGAGAACGTATTGAAATACTTATGATGATTGGTTTTGGAGATAGGGTGCGTTCACAAGAAGAAGTCTGCAATCTATTCAATGAAAATCATCCTGATCGTCCGCCAATTACTAGATCGACAGTCAGCAAAATTGAATCAAAATTCAGGAGATACGGCCACGTTAGAGATTTACCTAAAGGAAGACCACCGAGAGTATCTGAAGAAACAGTGCTGAACGTTCTACTAGAAACCCAAGATAACCCTCATACATCAATTACTACAATTTCCAATAATTTCAATTTATCAGTAGGGTCCGTGCATAAAATACTTAAGGTAAATAAGTATCATCCCTATAAAATTAAGCTGGTACATGAATTATTAGAAGACGATTTTGACCGCAGAGTACAGTTTTGTGAGCATATTCTTGAAATTCATAATCAACATCTAAATTTCATTACAAACATAATTTTTTCTGATGAAGGCACCTTTACTTTATAATGGCCACGTCAACAGACAAAACTGTAGGTATTGGGCGACCGAGAATCCTCATTGGATGCAAGAATGCCACACACAGCGGCCTCAAAATATTAATACATGAGCAGCGATTGTTCGAGATCGTATAGTTGGTCCCTATTTTTTTGAAGGAACACTAAACGGAGAGGACTACTTGAACTTTCTCCAGTTTGAACTCATTCCGGCTTTAGCTGTTTTGTTTCCTAACCCACAAGATCCTGTCATATCTAATTACGAGATATTGTTTCAACAAGATGGTTCACCTCCTCACTATTCAATCGCTGTTCGACAATTTCTTGATGCAACTTTCCCAACAGATGGATAGGACGGAGAGGTCCGATTGAGTGGCCGCCAAGATCACCGGACATAACCGCATTGGATTTTTTCTTATGGGGTTATTGAAGTCTAAAGTTTATTTGAATAGACAAATGATATTGATGATCTAAAAGAGAGAATCAGGCAGGAAATAAGACTTATCAGTCCAGAAGTAATTGAAAATGTGCAACGGGAAACATTGAATCGACTTAAAAAATGTCTCGAAGTAAACGGACAACAGATTGAACATATGTAAAAATTAAATTAGTAATTACATTTGTGTGTTTTCATATCGTACCTCTCATTACCCACTATCTCCGTTTCTGGCAATCCATCGAGTTGAGGCATATGGTATGTTCACAAAAAGTGATAAGAATTTATCGTAGAATTGTAAAGTGAAATAATATACAGGGTATTACCTTTAAAAAAACTAATGACAAAGCCATAGCTCTTGAATGAGACACCCTGTATACAAAATTTTTATTGCGAAAAATGCCCAAATAAAAATACTAATCGACCTGTCCGAGGATTTTAACATGAAATAGAAACCTAATTTTTTAATGAATTTGTTCCTTTCATCATGAAAGCACTGTATATATATATATATATATATATATATATATGTGGGTCCGCAAATGCTTCCTCGCCGAAATACAGGGTGTTGAAGTTTGAAAAAAAAATTTAATTTTTTTTAATATCTTCTGAACTACGAATGCTATCAAGATGAACTTCAGAATATTGTTATAACTTCTTGAGTTCTTTAAATTACTGTTGAAATTTCTTCCAAAACTGTCAAGGAATGGAAAATAGAGGGGTACCGTGACCTTGCTCAAATATATTTGATTCATATAACTAAAAATCTTGAAGGGCACGAAGAAGTTTTTCATTAGTCTAAAAATTGAATATCATAAAAATCTTAAGAATAAAAATAGTTATTTGTTCAAGAGATTAATTATAACTATTGAGTAAAATTTATCATCACATACTCACATGGTTAGAATGTTACGACACCTTGGAATGCTACACTGTACTGACTCGAATACTGACTGTTCGATTCTTATGATTTATACTTCAGTTATTTAATCGGTGAGGGGTCAACAAGATAAAGTGCAATTGGAAAATATTTGATTGTCATTATTAATTAATTTGTTTGTTGGTTCTTCAGAAGATACGATAAGTATCCATTAATTAAGCGATATTAGAATGCAGATAATACGTATCCAAGGAGAGAAGACGAATGAAAAAGAGCATTTATGAAAATTGCTCTTACTCATTCATTGTTAATAATCCTTGGTTTTTTTTCAGAAGTTTCTCAAATATTCAACTCTATAATGAGAAGAATTGATTATTATAGATGTTAAAATTTAAAAAAGTCTATTTCAAGGAATTCAGTTTCACAATATTGTTGATTTCGTTTATTTCGATATCAAGTCATCCATTCAAAATTATTGATTGATAATATTCATATTTGAGAGAAGTCATATATATTTTAGAGATTAGATCTTTGTATCCACTAGTATGATAGCCGATGAATACAAAGAACAAAACGAAAGTCTGTGTTTTTACACATTTTTAATCGAAATGAAAGTGGAGACAACATATCAGAGAGACAACATATCAGATGAAGATGAAATATTGGCTGTATAAAATATTTTTAGTTCATTTTCCATGCTGTCCCTTAGTTGGCACAAACCAGTTTTTTTTTTGACAAAGAATATTGCGTTTTATTTTTTTAAATATTTTTCTGATGAAAAATATATCTTTTTCCAACTGTACTTTTTTTTATCAATTCAAATAGAATCATGCATTAAGAGGTTAACTAGCTTTATTTATCGATTACCTACCTTCATATCTTTACATCATTGTAATAGGTTTCTACACAGTAGCTACATACCAACCTGAAGGTTCTAGTATTTGTTCCGTTTATAAACATCAGGGCAATAGTTTTTTATGCGTAATTTGTTATAACTTTTATCAGCTTTACTTATATAATGTGGATTTTTTATGTGAATAAAGTTGAAAATTGTATAATGTTGCTATCAACTATATAATGAATTGGTTTACTGCCATTCACAGAGCTAAGTATATTTATACAAAATAATCGTTTCAGGCAACGTTGAATACACCAAAATATCCATTTAGTTGAATATTCCGAAACTTGAATTAGCCAACAGAAATGTATTGCTCCAACAATGCCGTATTGAAAAAGGGCATATTGAGCTAGTACAATAATAATATATACCTACCTATCTTTCAACTGGATAAATAAACAATATTATTATTACTGGAATCTTGAAAACTCAATATTAAAGAATGAATTTCGCTTATCCTAATCGTTGGAAGATCTAATGCAATAATATTAGAACACGACGTAATAAATTTTCTCATTATTGGCAAATAGGTACATTGATAGGGATCTTCAGACATTGTTGTATTTCAGTTGTATTTTATGGTTGTATCTATATTCAAATCAAAAAACACTTGAGTAGCAGAGCTTCGTTTCTGCTTATTTTTCTCCTATTTTTATGCATACAAATTGGTAACATCCTAAGTTAATATAAGAGATTGTGGAGCAAAACCACTAAAAAATGAGAAATCTGTACTTGAGAATGGTGACGTAATTTGGAGGAGCTGTGAAGATGAGCGATGCCTTAGTAGCCATGGAGAACAATGAAACTTCTATTTGATTAAAGATAATTGCGATTAAGGAAAAGAGTAGATACCTCCATATAATACTTCTCTAACAATAACTTAATCCGCGTACCTAATTTAAATTCTCTTACTTAATATGCAGAAGACCACTGAAAAACGTGAAGCCTATATAAAAATGGTGGTGGTTAAAGAAAAAAGTTCATACCACCACAAGTCAGATCTCTAGTGTCAATTTAATTCAGGCACAATATTTTTATACATCTAACTGAATTTGAAGATAACTCAAATAAGAACAAAAACATAAAGATCAAATTACTGGGCATTAAAACGCTAATATTCAGCATGGTGTCATTCCTTATGTGTTTCATTCATGAGTATAAAAATGTAGAGAACACTTTACAGTAAAGTTTAAACTTTAAAATAAAACACACTTGGCTTAAGTTTCACTATATAAAAATATTTGTCCACGACTGTACTATAAATCATTCATTATACGTGTGCTTCCTGAAGTACAATTATACCTATTATTCACTAGTGTGTATAATGGCTTATTATACACTGCATGACGTATGTCCAAACTTGAGACTGTCATTCACATTGTTAGGATAGTATTGTTATTAGATTTTTAGGTTTTATGTAACTAAGATAACTTTCAGGCAAATTATTAAACTAATATTTAATATAATGCCCAATCTATTGAATATTTACTCTACTAAATTATCTATTTCATTTTTATCAGAGTGAAAGAAAGGAATGGAATCGATGTCAAGTGAAATAGTTGACGTTTACGTGAGTATGCAGTTTTCAGTGAACACAGAAAATGTTATGTCAACGCTTTTGATAACTATTTTTATTGTTGAAAATGCAGATTATTACTAATTCTTTCGAGGAAGTCGTGGACAAAGTATAGTATTCTACTCGCACAAAATTGCAATTTTTCACTCGGGTGAATTGTGTGAAAATAGCAATCATTTTGTGCTCGTTGAATAATATACTATTAGATATTGTATTTAGCAGTGAAGGATAGTCGATATGTTTCGAGTTATGAATTCATTATCAAGACTGACTACAGAAGTATTACATCTTATTTTATAAAACAATCAAAAGCAAGGGTGATACCTGAAAATCAATTTGTTCGTTTACAAGGGGTAATTTACTATTATGGGCGGAACTTATTTCGAGGATTTCAAGAAGGTCAAGGCGGTTTCCTTTGTTACCTGAATACAACAATTGGGTTTTGTGTATTGTGTATCTAGAGATGAACCCAAATTAAACAACTCAGGCAGTCAACGAAATAATGTCTGCCTTAAACTTATGGTTGAAACAGAGTTATTTCAAATTTAATAATATATTATACATACAAGTAGACGGATTGCCCATGGGATCACCTTTATCGCCTTTGTTGAGTGAAATTTTCATGAATAATTTAGAAGAAAAATTATTCAATTCTGATAATAGTTTGATTACTAACGTTTCATTATAGAAGCGATATTTAGATAATATTTTTGGTATTTGGATCGGTACAGATAGGCAGTTAGATAATTTCCTTAAATATATAAATACTTTCTACAACTCGATTCAATTTACAAAAGAAGTAGAAAACGAAAACGGTACCTTGAATTTCCTAGACGTTCAGATTGCTAGGAATTTGAATTCTCTTACTTTCAACATTTATAGAAAACCAACCTTCACAGATACTTTAATTCACAGTGATAGTAATCAACACATTAAAATAAAACTCATTGCTTTTCATTTGTTTATACATAGGTTGTTCACTCCTCTATTATCGGAAACAAAATTTCAAACCGAAGTTAATACATTTAAATTACTAGCCACCAATAACGGTTACAATGAAAGTCTTATCGACAAGCTCATTGGAAAAAAACGAATAAAGAATCTGTTGCATTCAATATATCCCACGCAAACAATAAATGAAGAACAAAGATACTTCCCAATAAATTATGTGCCGAATTTTAGTATCAAAATTTGTAACAGAATATCGAAAAATAACGTTAAAACAATTTGTACAAATGAAAGAAACCTGAAGTCATTCTTGGTCAATAATAAAGAAAAATCTTACCTCGGAGAAAACAGTAGTATTAAAAAAATAAGAAAACAACTTGTCTAAAAACCACAAAATGGAAATAACTTTTTATTCGACTAGTTTCGCCTGTTAAAGCATTATCAAGACTGAATACATAATTGCAAAGACATCGCTTGAAAATATATAAGTATTTCGGTTCGGTACCTGGGGGTGGTAAAATGTAATCGATGGGTCCAAGTTATCAGAGATTTAACAGTGGGGAGTGGTTTAAGTCTAACTGGTCATTAAGAAGAATGTAATTATGGGATTTTTGGATCTTGTTTATTTCCATGGCTTCCAGGAAGTTCATTATCATACCTTTATCACAGTAATGAAGAATATTTGGTTTGAAAGAGGATGAGATGTTATGTTTTTTTGACTCTAGATGTTCCCTAAATGCTGATTGTCCGTTTTTTAGATGTTCTTTTAGCCTGGTTTCAAAACATCTCCCGGTCTGACCTATATATGTTGAATTACATTCTTCACAGTCCATTCTATAAATTCCTGTTCTCTTCATTGGATCGACTTTTGACATTTTGTTATTAAAAATCATTCTATCTAATCTGCTGTGACTCGAAAAAGCAGTATTCAAATTATTATTTTTAAAGAATTGAATGATCTTTGAAGAGGTGATGTGCGTATAAGGTATGCTCACAAACTTTTGTACATTTTTGTTATTGCAGTATGGTCCATATAATTTCAAATTGATAAAATGTTTCTCTTTTTTCGAAATTAAACTATTTATTATTTTTAGTGGAAAATCATTGTTAATACCTATCGCGCGAATCACGTCAATTTCTACCATAAGGTCTTGTTTTGATAAAGGAACCGAAAAAGCCCTGTGAATCATTGAGTAAAGAGCCGCGAGTCGATGGCTAATTGGACTGAAAGAATTATAACTTATGATGGCGTCTGAGAAAGTAGGTTTCCTGAATATTCTATATGAAAGTTTATCCTGTTGTTTCGATATTGTTAGGTCGAGAAAATTTAACGAATTATTTTGTTCTGTTTCTACTGTGAACTTGATCTTAGAATGTATTGAATTTAGATATGTTAGGTATAATTTAATATGTCGGTCTGTCCCATTGAATCCAACCAAGATATCATCCACATAGCGGTACCAAAAAATAATATGTTTTTTAGATAGATCTGATTCTAATATTGTGGTTTCCATGTTGTCCATGAATATGTCTGCTAATAACGGGCTGAGGGGAGAACCCATAGGAAGACCTGAATTCTGTAAATATATTTTGTTTTTGAATCTAAAAAAGTTCTGTCTCAAAACAACATTAAATAATGTTGAGAATTCTGTTTTTGTTGCTGGAAGAGTTTTTTGTTTTTCTAAGATGTTTTCAATTAGAGGTATACACTCTTCCGTAGGTATGTAATTCAACATATATAGGTCAGACCGGGAGATGTTTTGAAACCAGGCTAAAAGAACATCTAAAAAACGGACAATCAGCATTTAGGGAACATCTAGAGTCAAAAAAACATAACATCTCATCCTCTTTCAAACCAAATATTCTTCATTACTGTGATAAAGGTATGATAATGAACTTCCTGAAAGCCATGGAAATAAACAAGATCCAAAAATCCCATAATTACATTCTTCTTAATGACCAGTTAGACTTAAACCACTCCCCACTGTTAAATCTCTGATAACTTGGACCCATCGATTACATTTTACCACCCCCAGGTACCGAACCGAAATACTTATATATTTTCAAGCGATGTCTTTGCAATTATGTATTCAGTCTTGATAATGCTGTAACAGGCGAAACTAGTCGAATAAAAAGTTATTTTCATTTTGTGGTTTTTAGACAAGTTGTTTTCTCATTTCTTTAATATAAATATGAACTACCACAGAGTTGATTCATCGTCCATCGAAAACAGTAGTGTTTACAAAATATTTTGCGACGAATGTCCAGCTTTCTATATTGGACAAACAAGAAGGACTACAAACATTCGTGTTGAAGAACATAAAAAGTCAATTTTACAAAATGAAAATACCACTGGCTTCTCTGAACATTGTATAAAATTTAATCATTTCCTGGATTTCGACAAAACCCAATTGTTGCATTCAGATAACAAAGGAAAGCGCCTTGACCTTGAAATTCTCGAAATAAGTTCCGCCCATAATAGTCAATTACCCCTTGTGTAAACGAACAAATTGATTTTCAGGTATCACCCTTGCTTTTGTCTGTTTTATGAAATAAGATGTAATACTCTTCTGTAGTCAATCTTGATAATGAGTTCATAACCAGAAACATGTCTACTATCCTTTACTGCTAAATACATTATCTAAATATTTTTATATAGTGAAGCTTAAGCCAAGTGTATTTTATTTTAAAGTTTAAACTTTATTTTTTATGATGTTTCACCAAGTGATGTGTGAGAATTCAATCTCACAATTTATAGTGTTTAAAAAAATCTGAGGGCCTATTTTGCAGGGGATCTAATCCTCTGGTAGTTTGAAGTAGATAATCGATTCAAGGAAGTAACCTTCATTATTGTTCTTTTACATAAACCTGTCAGAAATGCCAAGAAAAAGAAATCCATTATCTTTGGTTATATCAGTAACTTAATCATTTGTTTCCGAGTCCTGTACCTTGAAACGCCGCTGACGCTTCAGGGGATGAAGTACGCCCCTTCTTAATAGTACATCATCAGAAATAACTCGCTGCTTAAGGCGTTCTAGAAGGAAGCCAATACGGGTACACCCCTTTATCGATGGAAAAAGATATATTTCCCCGAAAATCGCCGATTATTCGCTCCCGTACAAGCGTAAATCTTGGATTTATCCAAGATTTATGGGAATACCTATTTTCGGGATGTTGGAATTGATTATTACTGGAAATGAATTGGTGCTGAAGAAGTCGTTTGTTTTCGTTTTCATGATGATATTGCATTTTTCGGACTGCTTGGGAAAGCTGATAACCTCAGCCCATGATGATTGATAACTTATTCAAAAAAAATTGATTATAAATATATCTACTATTACGCGATATATTATATTATTATTAAGCGTATGGCATTATTGCTGGGGATCATCTCACGAATGACGGGGAGAAAACATTTTTGCAATGCAATGCTCAGCCCACTTAGTAATTTTTAAACCTCTAACTCAATTCGGGGGAGGTTTAGGGTGCAATTTAACTCTTTACACTCTTCAAAACACCTAAGAGAAAGAACAAATGTACCAGGAAAACAGAATACTTATGTATATATATATATATATATATATATATATATATATATTTATATATATATATATATATATATATATATATATATATATATATATATATATATATATATATATATATATATATATATATATATATATATATATATATATATATATATATATATATATATATATATATATATATATATATATATATATATATATATATATATATATATATATATATATATATACAGTAATGAATGCATTAGCGACCGTAGTCATAAATTATTTAAGAAGGAATATCGGTATTTGGCCTCGTTATTGCGTACCTATATGTTATTATTTCTATTAATAATAAGTGGCCAACTTTGTGGGTTGGTGCGTTATATTTTTAAGTTTTTGTTTTTAAGATGTTTGAAAATATAGTATTTTACATCTCTGTATTGTGCTTATATTGTTTTTTATGTATTATTTTAGTTTTTCCTGAGAAAGTCAAAATTTTTCGGCTGTGGCCGTTCTCTGTTATTTATTACGTGCTATTCAGTCCAATATTAACATTCAAATCTGTTATTATTAGATGGTAAGGGAAACCCCAGAAACCTTTACCCACGTAATGTTCGGAATAAGTTCAAATTATTTTGATTTTGAAAAGTCGAAGAAGTATAGTTTAGAACATGTGATCTCCAAACTTACAAGTAATGTCTTTTTAAAGACAACAATCAAATATTTTAAACCTATTTTGTACATTACGTGGGTGAAGGTTTCTGTGGTTCCCTTCCCATCTAATATCAACAGACCTGTCTGTTGATATTGGACTAAATAGCACCTAATTGATAACTGAAATAATATATATATAAAAAAATATCACGTAATAAATAACAGAGAACGGCCACAGCCGAAAAATTTTGATGAAACATAGTAGTCTTTTTTAACTATTAAAATTTTTCAAATCAATAAATGTCAAAGAAATTCCAATTTTTCAAAAGTTTTGATAAAGCCACAAATGTCGTGGCGAAACGTCATTTTTTTAATAAAATCGAGTTTTTTGAGATTCACCAAGCGTGTTATTGCTAATAATTATTAAAAAGTTAAAAATAGTTCACAGACAACAACAATTCAAATAAATAAATATATATATATATATATATATATATATATATATATATATATATATATATATATAACATATATAATATATATAAATATATATATATATATATATATATGTTATATATGTATATATATATATATATATATATATATATATATATATATATATATATATATATATATATATATATATATTTATATATATATATATATATATATATATATATATATATATATATATAGAGAGAGAGAGAGAGAGAGACATGGTGTTGTTGGTATTACTTTGCAAATTTTCTCACAACATTCTTACCTCCTCCTAAGATGCAAAAATCTAGGAAATAATCCAGGGGGTTTAAGTAAGGGGATTGAGCAGGTCATGAGTAAGGTCCACCTCAATACATCCAGGGATCTGCGTATGTTACTGTTAAAATCGCACGAGCAAGGAAAATCGCAGGATTGACTTTCCTTGTTAAAATTTGTGATAACAGGATATACGTCTATGACATCTCCTGTCCAATGTAACAAAACAAAGTAAAAACATCTACCTATATTGTCCCAAGAGTTAAGTATCATAACGTTATCGAGCAGAGTTCATAGTCACACCTAGAATCTCGTTTTCTCTTACCGACTGCGCCATTTCGGTTCCTGCGATAAAACCATTTAGTTTCCGAATCCAAAATGACGCCTCAGGACGGCCTATTTGAATACTAAACTGATCACGTACGTAGCGGATCGAAGCGCGGATATGCCTCGATATTAATACCATATCCCAGGGGTATTTATTCAGAGTTATATTGGACATATTTGTCAGGAATCTCTGTGGAACCTGGTAGGATGCTAATGAAAATGGCTATTAATATTCCCTGTATTGAAACAAGGAACATGAACGTTTCTATCTATCTAAATTGTGATATATTAATACATGAGTTTTTTATTTGTTTTTTAAGGTAAAAAGTAATCAAAGTTTAGACACTTGAAAGATGTTTCTTCAGTTTACAATTTTACAGTCTATCTCGTAAATAAATCCATTCCGTCAGACTTATTAAGTTTATTCATTCAATTTGTTAAATATATTTATGTGAGTATAATATCATTAACTTGGTAAGTAAATATTATCACATTGGAATATTGTGGACGCATATCAAATAATTCAATTAAATATCAAAACTTAGTTGAGCCTTATTGTGTAAGCAATATAAAATGGTTGGAAACTTCTGCTTCGTACTATAATATATATTAAGACAAGTAATTTAGTATATGAAACTTTTTGATAATGTAGAACAAAAGTTATTAAAAATATTTTTCCTTATTTTTTTCTATTGAGTAATAAGCGTAAGTTTCGTAGAAATAAGAAAGGAAAAATATCCTTTGTTCAGAAAAGTGTCAAACGCTCTCTCATATTAATTTTCAGTCAACTAGAAGCACATTCAAATACATGTACTATAGTTGAATATTTATAAGCTTTCGACACTGTTCATTTTCTTCTTCAGGTTTAAAAGATATTGAACGATTAAAGTCTATATTACTGCAAACATAATAATATATTGTGTATCAAGTGCGTGAAGTAGACTTTTTTACACAAGCGTGGAGTTTGCGAAACGAACAAGAGTAAGCACGATTATTAGCGCTCATAACACATAAAGAAAAACGCGAATCAGTTTGACGTTGTCAAACATCATATGAATTTCTAAAGCACAGTTATCGGTGCGCCATATACGCTACGGTATACCGGATATGTTACTTGTGCAGGTTTACCTGCGCAGGTCAGTGTACGTGTATGGGGACGTTCCGGTGTACCGTAGCGGTCTTCATTTCAGACGGAGCTATTTTCGCGCATTGACGTGTGACACTAGAAAAAACTAACGCGACCTGCGCAGGCGACCGGAATACATGCACCCACGCACAGATACACCGTAAAAAAATTGATTTTCGATTTCACTCCGGTCGCCTGCGCAGGTTCAAAAAACCTGCACATAACTATTTCCACATACGCTCCGGTCTACCTGCACAGGTAGACCTCTCCGGTCTACCGTAGCGTATATAGCGTGCAAGAGTATTATGCCCGCCATATACGGTACGGTAGACCGGATATGTTACATGTGCAGGTATACCTGCGCAGGTCAGTGTACGTGTATGGGGACGTTCCGGTATACCGTAGCGGTCTTCATTTTTCTTCCTGATATCATCGATTGAAGAGGATGACGCACTGGCATTGATAGTACTAGCTTTTATTTTGACGTGTGACACTAGAAAAAAACTAACGCGACCTGCGCAGGCGACCGGAATACATGCACACGCGCACAGGTACACCGTAAAAAAATTGATTTTCGATCTTGCTCCGGTCGCCTGCGCAGGTTCAAAAACCTGCACATAACTATTCCAACATACGCTCCGGTCTACCGTAGCGTATATGGCGGGCATTAGCCGTTATGGCAGCTATACATATAACAAATCCCATAAAAATAGCATTGCACTTTACGCACCGGTATTAAAACTTGGACTTCACGCATTCTTATCGATGTGTGAAGTTGCATTTCAGAAATAGGAGTAGAAAAAATATTTTTATTGTTATTAAATAAAATATTCTTACATTTTTCTCGGAGATTAATTCATTGGTATTTTTGGTATAGTGATCATGAGTTTTAAATACCGATATCGTTCTTTAAACGCATAGATTTGGTCAAAATTTTCATAGCAACTAACAGAATCAATAAATACCTGAGGGAGAAGTTCAATCAGTCGAATTTGTTTTTAGTGAAAATTCAGTATATTTGAATATATAACAAGTTATCTGAATTCCTCTACCTTTCAAATCTGATGTAATATTTTTCGAAATAGAGACTTGAAATCACACAAGCATATAAATAATAATAGTTAGAAATTTTCCTAGGAGCACAAGAATATCCCAATTTTCTTTATTAATTTTATTACTTTTTATCATTAATTGCCTTACGAATGATATCATTCATAACAATTAACACTTTCTTAGTGTGGTCATTCACTTACTATTTATCATAAATCTATATATATATATATATATATATATATATATATATATATATATATATATATATATATATATATATATATATATATATATATATATATATATATATATATATATATATATATATATTATTATATATATATATTTATATATATATATATTATTATATATATATAAATATATATATATATATATGTGTATATATATATATATATATATATATATAGTAGTATATATATATATATATGAAGTGAACTAGGACATTTATTTGAAACTAATCAAACAAACCTCCTAGCGGAGCTGGTTATAAGAGTTCACGAAGCATCGAAATATCAACATCTACCCCAGACGGTAATTGTTCGAAACGTTAATTTGTTTATCACAATCGATGGAAATTGATAGACAGACTGTTTCGCCCTTATCGGGGCTCATCAGTATCATCCATCCACCGAGAGTGATAACCAAACCAACATTTCAAACGGTCATACATAAAGATGTGGTTCAATTGTTTCCGACTGGTGGCGCTGTGTCATATTTATATGTCATGGAGTTACTAGAAGAAATATGTATGACCGTTTGAAATGTTGGTTTGGTTATCACTCTCGGTGGATGGATGATACTGATGAGCCCCGATAAGGGCGAAACAGTCTGTCTATCAATTTCCATCGATTGTGATAAACAAATTAACGTTTCGAACAATTACCGTCTGGGGTAGATGTTGATATTTCGATGCTTCGTGAACTCTTATAACCAGCTCCGCTAGGAGGTTTGTTTGATTAGTTTCAAATAAATGTCCTAGTTCACTTCATTTTATTGCCACGAACGTGTGTCGTTAACACGAAGAATTCTGTTTTCCATATATATATATGTATATATATTGTTGGGATTTTTCGTGGTATAACAGATATTAAATGACTAATAAAAATAGATTTAATTTACTCGACGTTTCGGCTCTATTTTTGGAGCCTTTTACAAGAGTTTCATCAAGAGTCTCACTACGGATCGTTTTGTTTTATTTTCTTTTGCTGTGGTAAGTTCCAGCTCGTGTGAACGACAGTCGTTCACACGAGCTGGAACTTACCACAGCAAAAGAAAATAAAACAAAACGATCCGTAGTGAGACTCTTGATGAAACTCTTGTAAAAAGCTCCAAATATAGAACCGAAACGTCGAGTAAATTAAATCTATTTTTATTAGTCCATTTAATATATCTTATACAACAAAAAATCCCAACAATATATAATATACAGATACAAAAAAAATACAAATAAATATATATATATATATATATATATATATATATATATATATATATATATATATATATATATATATATATATATATATCGATGAACGGGACCCTACTAACTGTCTAGTGTTTCCATCGTGTGTGGCACTGATGGCCAATTTTCCCTTGAAGGTTGAATGGGAATTCCATGTCGTCGAGTATCAGGAAACAAATTATATTGGATGGTTGATTTGATTAATAATAAAGTTTTCTAAACGTATTGATATATATATATATATATATATATATATATATATATATATATATATATATATATATATATATATATATATTTATTTATTTATTTATTCATTTGGAAACGGAATACAGACAGGTATGACACCCATAATAGCATTCACATAATGAAAAAGAAAAGAAAATGCATCGCATCTTGCATATAGAACTGAACATATGTCAATACAATAACAAATAATACTAATAATTAATATAATAAAAATCCGGACACCCTACTGCGTAGCACTAGTAATGATAAAACCCCTCGGCGCATGTGCATGTCGTAATGCCTATCTAGATAAATTCATTGATTGACTGTCGAATTTGAATATCGTATCCCGGCTCGTTTTGCTGCAAATTATGAATTAAATTGATAAGATATCTCTATGGATGGGAAGCAGACACAGACGCAGAATCAAGCTTAAGCTATCAACGTCGCTTGGTACCCGTGGCATACAGAGCACTTCGACGCATGTTTTTTAGGTCTTCGTACATACCGGCCTTGGCGCATGCGCATGTCGTAATGCCTATCTAAAAAGCGATATAATTTTTTATTCTTCGTTGGGAAAAAATTGGGAACAAAATTTCTCTGGTGAAATCATATGTATTTTATCGATATCCGTTGGAATTTTTAAAATCGGACCAGATCCCAACTTTTTGTAGTAAGAATTTAGCTTCACCTCGGGGTAAAAACGCTATATTTTTTTATTCTTCGTTGGGAAAAAGTGGTAATTCAAATTCCCTAATGAAATCATATGTGTTTTATCGATGTCCGTTGGAATTTTTAAAATCGGGCCAGATACCAACTTTTTGTCGGGAGACTATAACCCCTTTAGCTTCTCCTCGGGGTAATGAGTAAAAAGTTCTTCAACGATACTCTAAACTAATTAAAATAATTTTTCCAATCCAGATTACTCTGGGGACAAACAGATTCAATAATTAATAACTAAGTACCTATAAGGCCAAAATGAACAACAAACATAACATACTACAAAACTAAAGAAGTTGGCGGAATGTATTCTTAAGAGTTCGTTTTAAGGAAGGTAAGGAAATGTCAAATAAATCGACGTCGCACGAGCGTAACCACTCATTTCTGACTGACATTAATCTACAAAGCCCATGTATTCATTGATGTATTAGTTTTTCTGAATGGTATGTAAAACATGTCGTGATATCTAAGCCTCACATTCGGCACATTGAATTGAATTATACGCAATAACGAGGAGGCTTGCAAATAATTGCTATTGATACGTTTATAAATAAATACTATGTCAGACATCTTTCTCCGATTAGCCAGAGTAATGAGCCCAAACCTCTTTTGCTTGCGAATAATCGTGATTTGGAATATTGAAATTATTTCTATAGGCTAAATATCTGCGAAATCTATTATGAACGCTTTCCAACCTATTAATGTAACAAAAATACTGCGAGTTCCATATTACTGAGGCAAAGTTCACCCTGCTGAAGACAAATGAAAAATATAAAGTTAGAAAGGTGCTATTATATATATATATATATATATATATATATATATATATATATATATATATATATATATATATATATATATACAACAATATATATATATATATATATATATATATATATATATATATATATACAACGACTTGTGTTCAAGTTGAATAGTTTATACTATCTATTGAGACTCAAACGCTCATAATATAGATTTGCGAGAACATAGTTCCACCTACGAACCGCAGCAATTTTGCGATCTTCCGTAACCTGAACCAATCATATTTTCAGCAGAAGACCAAGCAAATCTGAGTTCGTTCAATTTGAATTTGACACATGGGAGTCTTATACGGCGTAATCTTCTCGAGAATCGTCGAAACATCAAATTTCGAATGCTCGAGTCCTTCGAACCGCTTGGTGGATCTGCACAAGACTCCACCTACGCCCTTTCTCTTCCGTCCGACCAATGTGGTTGTATGAAATCCACGAAGGTCGAAAAAAGCGAACTGGTTAAGTATTTTATATCTACTATTGTTCTTTCAGAAGTTGAAGGGAAATGAGTTTTAGGGTAGTTGTAACAAACATATTTGTAATCGGTACAATATTAATATATTATAAATTCATACTGCCTATATAAATGACAGCGTTTAATTGAAAACTATTTCTAAAATTAATCTCAAAGTTTGTTCTCGAATTTCTGGAAAATATTATATTCCATACATTGGCAATCACAAAATTATATGGTACGGAACATATTTTCACATTTGAAAATTGTGAACGGTACTTTTAATATTATTCTTACTTTTTGCAAACTGTTACATTGAATTTAATCTAATTTCAAACTTCTGTGATTTATAAATTTCATGGTAGTGAAATTTTTCCTATCGCTTGGTGAAACATGATTCATACTGATAATTAATCAAACATTTTAGAATTTCTTGGAAAATAAACATAATTTGTCAATATTTTTCTGTAAACTAACCCAATATCAACACTGCGAGCCAAATTTTCTATAGAACAGATTCAATCACTAGTTATTAACGTAACAAGGCCGATATGTAGCAAATAACGGATGAGGTTGGATATTGTAATCCGAGGCGCAGCCGAGGATTATAACTAACCAAATCCGTTATTTGCGTATCGGCCGTGTGTCGTTAAAAATTTTTCGTGATCCCCTTAAAAGATTACATTTTGATTCCGAAGAAAGAAAAAACCCCGTACCTCGCAATTCTAAAGAAAAATCCAAACGTCGTGCACTCTGTTGTCATGGAACAGTTTGACAGTTTTATAAACAACGTCAGTTTTTTGTGTTCTCAAGTTCGCTTTAACGACGACCATGGATGAAATTGATGAAATTGAGGAACAAAATCAAATTCCTTTAGAAATATTGGGAGAATCATGTGCAGTGCAGCGAGTGTTGATTAACTGCCGAAAATAACTCAAGAGCGATATCAAAAACAATATGAAAATTTTGAAATGTGGCGAAAAAGCAAGAATGTAAAGGTTGTTAATGAAGATGTATTATTAACCTATGCGAAATGAAAATCAGAGGTTTATTCTCCCAACTCGCTGTGGACCAAGATTTCAATGTTGTTATTGTAAGCAGAATGATGTTTTGAAATAAATATTTGAACAAGTGATTTCTTAACGGCCGCCGGCCGTTATGAAATTATAACGGCCGGCGGCCGTTAACACTGACTTTTCAATTGTCATCTGAATACCGTTAAATCAAAATAACAGTATGGGATTACGAAAAAATTTTATCAGCCCCTACTACTGAAAATATCTAATACTTCAAATTTCGATAGCTAACTCAATTTAGTTCCCGTCAACCCACAAAATAATCCAAATCTTTTAACGCAACTTTCTCGTTCGAGAATTTCCTCAGAATCCAATAAAACTGCTGAAATTGTTTTCGAAGAAATTTGACTAAGACCGAGCCCTAAAACAACGACGGTGATAACAAGTAAATCAATATATTTTATCGGTAAAACACAGAGCCTGTCTAACTCTACCAAACTCACCGAACACAGAACCCGTATAACAGATGTTGGTGAAATCGGGGTTTTCATTCGTGATGTATCGTCTGTTTCTTATTACGTTGGAAACAAATAACTTTTCGATGTATAAATCATTTTGTTCCTATGGAATAGTTACCAGACTGACACTACGTGAAAAATGTTTTCAACTAAGAGAAATGGCGCTTTAGATTGAAAAGAAAGCAACATTAGCGAATGCGACGTATGAAGCTGACAAAGCAGTTTGTGGGCTTTAATGATAATTTATGAAGAAAATTCACTAATTATCACTTCTCCTAGCAAAACAATACTAATTTTGGTCCCTTATGACACATGGAAATATTTTCGAGCTTTGTTCTCTTTGTCTGTTGATTTATTTGGGTTATTTGCAAACATAACTTTCTCGATGGTATGGTGGCAACATAATTTTTAAATAGTGTCTGACCGAAACTAGTTTTTACGGCCGAAACCGAAACCAAATCGAAAACGATTTTCGGTTTCAATCTCAGCGGGGAGCGAAACTCCCATGTTTTCATGTTTTCGTAGGAAGAAAAATTCTTCATGATAATTAATCTGTCTTTATTTTGAAATTGCAAGGTGTTTATTAGGGACTTAAAGCAGTTCTTCAAATAGATCACTTATCCTTATCCGTATACGTAACGTAACGGAGATACGTGATTAATCAAAAAGAGACATAAAGCAAATGCGTTCGCAACGTAACCATACATGTGTTTTAATTTTTAACCAAAAAAATAGTGAGAGTTGACATCTACTAAAAAATAGTGACCTTTCGCGTTTCCTATTATTTATTAATCATGGATGCAAAATTATTTCGTCATTGTCAGTGTAAAAAAGTCTTTTTCTTTTTAAATCCATTATTGTACTTTACTTTGTTATGATCATAGAAAATAAGGTTATGATTTTTGAGCACACAACATCACTTTTGTCGTTTGGTCGTTGAAAAACGAGAGCACGGAACACAAAAAAGCAATACGTACGTTAGGTACGTGTGACGGATTGATACGTTCCACGTAACGTAACGAAGCACACGTATCGCTTCTGCACATGCGCTTTGCGATACGTATACGGATAAGTGGTGATTTTTAGAACTGCTTTAAGTCCCTATTAAGTTTGTTTACACTAACACTATCAGTGCTTAAAACTGAGTTTAATGAATCGCATCGTTTTATGCTTGAACCTAAATTTTATTATTTCCAATCAATTTTTAAGGAGACCTGTCCCAATGGGTATATGCTCACTAGGGTAATGTCACCTGTTATTGACAGTTTAAGCTTATTGTATTGGTTTTTGCTCCCTAATTTCATAACTATTCATCAATTCTTTACGAAAAAAACAGTTTTGATTACCTAGGCAATGTAACTTCACTATCCGCACTAAAAATTAACGATATTTTCCTGCCCTGCATTCTAAAAAAAGTCAGTGTTTTTTTTATATATATCCTAGTAATTGACATGAAATAACCAATTATTGACCGAAGTTGCTCCAATAACTGACAATCAATGAAAGATCTATAATATTTGTAATTTATTTATTAAAACATATTATAACCTGCAAAAGAAATCGAGAAGGACATTTCGCCTCTCCTTCCTAAACAAAAACCTCATCTTGCTTTCTTCCCCTTCTTACAAATTTGACCATTTTCAATTGATTTTATTTGTCCAACACAGTGTTTCTTATTTTGTTTTGAGGTAATTATTTCGCAAAGAGCCCATTTTCCCACTTCTGGTAAGCTATTCTTATCCTCATTTTCCTTTTCCACTTCTTCGTTCCTATACTGTTCCATAAATTCATCATAATCATCATTGTCGCTTTCTATTAGAGACATATTATCATCTGAATTACTCGAAGATTCGGGAGTCGCTGGTCGAACTTTCTTCTTTGGTTTCGCTATTTTTTGTTGTTTCTTTAATTCTTGCTGTATCTTTCTTTCTTGAAGTTGTTTTTCTTTGTTCTCTTCTTCATTTTTTTTTTTTCAAAATATTCTTGCCATAAATTGGAAGTAACGACAGAGGGGATTTTTGAATGATTTCTTTTTCTTATTCGATTTTTCGGAGGGGTTGATGGCCACTGAAAATTAGGAGACCAGTTATCGACATTATTTTGACCAATGATTGACACTTAGTGTCAATCACTAGATTCAGCGAAATCTGGGGAAATAATAATTGACATGATATTTTTCTAGATTAAGTAAACATTTTATGAAAAAACTAACCTTTTCAATGCGTTCAGCTATAAAAATTGTATAGAAACGTGACATAACATATTTTAAATAACTTACCCTGAAGCAGATGTTAATTGATTAAATTAAAAGTATTTCTTAAGAAAATCACAAGAAAAAACCCTGAAAAGTTATAAAGACGTTAAATGACGCAATCAAAATGGTCTAGCCACAACAATGCATCACAGAGTAGTGCGTTGGTTGCTAGCCAGCGAACTCTAGCGGAAGGCGTGCTAATTACACATTTCAATTTCAACTAATGGCGCCAAGTATGGATAATTGTCAATTACTGGGTCAGTGTCAATCAATGGGGTCACTACCCTATGTCCTATCTTCGCAAATGATTTAGAATATTTCCAATTTAACAAATGTAAGGCTCAACTAGCGTTAACGAATCCGTAAAATTCGCAATGGAAGAAAAGTTATAATACTGTGTTAAATGAAACGTAAATTTGATATTATTGCGCTTCGTAATATTTACTATGATATATTTTTGGGTTAGTAAGGAAATCTAAAAGAGGAACAATCCATTCAAATCGTGTTCTGAAAAAAACTCTAGGCGTTTTCTTTTTAATACAATTTTACCTTGTCCACTTTTATTTATTATTTCCTCATTCAATTTACAACAATGTTGTATTCGGACATATCAAATGATTTTTAACGATACGAAATTATCTGAATAAGATAAAAAATATAAGACTCAATTAACTCAAATCAGGAAGGGAATCCCCAAAATAACAAACTGAAGAATAATTATAATGATGTGTTGAATAAAACAAAAGCTCGATTTACTTTCTAGTTTATACTTTTCGATTTCCAATTGAAGTTTCAAATAGAAACTTATGGCAACATACGTAAACTTCTTCTTTCCACTGAAGCAACTTAAATTGTCAATAGTTGCAAATTGTTTAGTAGAAACAATCAACATTCGTTGCCAAAACATAAAGAAATTTTTAGGAACATTTAGGAAAATTTTGGAACGATTACAGAAACAAGCAACAGCTACAAAAATGCTCCTCTTTGTTCCTCCGGTGGAACCGTAGCTATATATTTATTCTTTTCGTACTTCACTGCACACTGAAACTCTGCGACACGATTGTTTACTAGTTGCGTTCTCGATACGTTTCCACTGCGATAGCAACACGGATTTGTTAACACATGTTCCCTATTTTTACCGCTCAAAATGGCAACAGATGACAAGCAGGAACAGTCAATATTTGTTGCCGAAAAATAAAGAAATTTTAAGGAACATTTAGGAAATTTTGGAATATTCACGGAAACACGCAACAGCAACAAAAATGTTCCTCCGGTGGAACTGTAGCTTAAGGATCTGAATTCCCTAGAGCAGGGGTGGGGAACCTCCGGCCCGCGGGCCGAATATGGCCCGCGGAGTCATTTGGTCTGGCACGCGAGTGAATACGTTCATGTTGCAATGATAATACGCCGACTGTTGACAGACATCGTGACAGACATCATATTTTGCCACTGAACTATACTTAAGCTATGGAGGGTAGAGGTAAGGAGGACCATCTCATATTGGAAAACAGTCGCAAAAGTGTCCAGTTGTAAACTGCAAATTGCAGTTCCAAAACCCTCCAGAGTGGCGCCAGAATAGCAAGAGAGCATGAAATAGGAAGGGATTCCATGCCGCGCTGTTGCCAACTTTTGTAATTGGGATTTGAAGTTTGAAAGCTAGGTTATGTTGTTTATTTTTGAATGAGTGCTTTTATTATCTTATTTATTAGTTTATTGAATTAGTTTATTTTTGAGTCACTGTATTTTCTTTCCATAGAACTCAGTTCGTCTGCCAAAATTTTTTCAAGATACCTACTAGTCCAAAAATGCCGCTCTTCTGTTTAAAATGTGTAAAACTGTAATCGACTCATCGTGATATTCAAATCGCCATAAAAGATGCGCATAACATTGAACCTAAATCTACAGAGTACGATGAATCTGTTGGTTTTTAAGTGTCGGGAATAGGCCTGGGTAACACAGTGAAATATTGGGTGTTGAAACAATGACACTAACACAACCTAGTGTTTAACACGTTAAATAGCAAAATTGTGTCACGATGAAGTCGTGAGTCATGCGTTGCCTACATGTATTAAAAACAAATATGGCACTCTTAAAACTGAAACTGAAGCGCAATTTAAACACTTCTTATAATTTATTAGTCTTCTACAAGAATTTGTTAATGAGGTAAATAAAAGTAAAAACGACTTCAATATGACAACAGCGCGTCATTTGAAATGTACCCACTTGCTATTGTGGCGCCACCAATTTGACGATTTTTGACGGACACTTTTTCATACACAGAGATGGTCCTCCTTACCTCTACCCTCCATATTTGAAATGTACCCACTTGCTATTGTGGCGCCACCAATTTGACGATTTTTGACGGACACTTTTTCATACACAGAGATGGTCCTCCTTACCTCTACCCTCCATAACTTAAGCTGGAATGCTTACTGTCATAGAATAGTGGTCCCACTGGGAGCACAGACTAGGAGTGTCTCATCGTACCCTTTCTTTTGGAGATCTGACTATCTGTCTCTTTAATGCTGCCTGCTCCCTCGCGTAGTGCTTATGCACGAAGCGTTACGAAAAAAACACAGCGCGATAAGCCTACTACTCGTCTATGACAGAGATTGCCAGTAAAGGCTCGTTTTCATTAGTAGAGTTAGCGGTAGAGTAAGCTGGGCAAGTACTAACTAAGCTTTCAGCTCTACTAATGAAAACGTAATCAGTCGAGTAGAGTACAAGATCTTGGTAGAGTAGAGTAAGATTGCACGGTGGAAAAGAAACTCGCCCACTCGCCTTCTCCTACTACCGCGTTCTACTCTACTCTACCGCTACTTTACCAATGAAAACAGATTTGGTCTAGTGGAGCGTGTTTACTGTATCACGTCAGTGGATGTACTCACTGAGACATTCATAAATGGCATCACATACTTCAGGAACAAAATTGCCGTTTTGGACACTCTGAACAATCAGACTTCTATAATTATTTCCTGTAGCTAATAAAGTCAAAGTAACTAAGTTTTACTCGCGGTGTTATTGCATCTCTCATTTGCGTGTCACATTTTTGAATATTTGGAGTGACCATCTCAAGTAAAGCCTCAAACTTTTCCGGACTCATTCAAAAACACAATTTATACTCTTGTGTGTCCTTTTCGGCTAGTTTTCTCAAAAGAAGTGCAGACGCTCCATGGGTACGCCTTCTTCTGATCCAATTTCTCGTCCATATTTTCTTTATTCTATTTTCTTCCTACTCAATAGCGACGGTCACTTCCCTCAGTGAAATGTCAGAAATATTCCTCAAACACTTCCTCACAGCACGACGACGACGGCTGATGTTCATTGTTGCGTTTTCAATTTTAAACTGTACTCTACTCTACCATTATTTTCAATTTGCGTGTGAACGGCTACTCGCTCTAAATCCGGTCAAGTAGATTAGGCATGCTGACAAGCATGCTAGTTACTCTACCGCTAACTCTACTAATGAAAACGAGCCTTAAGCGTTCCAACTTGAATACAGTTCAGTGTATGTTGCAATTCGTGCCTGTTCGTCATTCTTTTTGGTTCTTCGTGCGCAAACGTGAGTGATTTAGAAATTGAAACTTATATGGTGTGACATGTGCGAAACTAATTGAGGCATTTAATGAAAGATTCAGAACGTAAAAAGTAAGCAAATTGAATTGAACATCTTTGCTACGCCGTTCAATGTGGAACCAGCTGATGTGCCTGATAACCTCCAACACGAAATCATTCAGCTGCAAACTAATGTTGAGCTGAAAGCTAGATACAACAATCAACCACTGCTTGAGTTCTATAAATATAACATACGCAATGATGAATTTCTCATTTTGAGGAGACATGCATTGAAATATGCATCAGTATTTGGAACAACTTACTGTTGCGAGCAGTTCTTTTCGAAACTCGCAAAGAATCGACTGCGTTCCAGATTGACCGACTTAAACCTGGAAAATCAGTTGCGAGTAGCCACATCTTCAATATCAGCTAATATCACACGACTCAGCAAAGAAAGACAGTTCCAGCCATCATATTAGTATTAGAATGAGTTGGTTATGTTTAAAAATGGATATATTTTATGTTTGTTTATTTTTTATTTGTTTATTTATAATATATAAATTTTTTTGTTGAACAACAAAAAAATTATTATTATTATTTGTCTGGCCCGCGAATGATTAATAAATCATAAATTTCCAAATGGCCCTTGGCAAAAATAGGTTCCCCACTCCTGCCCTAGAGCATAAAATTCATTGCAGTATTTGCATAAAACTTTGGACGAATTTGATTGACATTTTCCGAAAATTTTCCAAATCTTTATGCGGTATCGTTCCTTCAGCAATGATTGAATACTAATACATTATATAAATAATTAAACATGTTTTAGGTCTGATAAACATTATTGAAGCTCTTCTCTATTCGTGTCAATTTTATTAGTTATTTACACTACAAGGGAGGCAAGTGATACTTACCAGTCGAGGACGTAGTTTGCGCCCGAGCGTCAGCGAGGGCTGGCAAAATAGTGCGAGACTGGTCAAGAATACTGCCTCCCGAGTTTTGTATTATATTTTTTCTACTCCACTTCTCTTGAATTAAAAAAAAAATTTTTTTTTATTCTATAATTTGAGCTATTCAATTGAAATAACCTGTATGTATGACAGATCTACAAAAGCCTAGTGTCCCTTGACACAACTGGTTATGAAATGGTTGTTATATTATATGAGATTCCCAATCAAACAAAAGTTCTGTCAGTGTCAATTTAAAAATTGTCATAATGGATGCAGTTATTAATTCCCAGAGGGAGGTAAGTATTTACTTACCTCCCTAGGGAGGTAAAATGTACTTACCTCCCCCAAATCAGTTTGATAATGGAGTACTTTCCGAATAAGGAGTAGAAAAAAAAATTTAAAAGTTCATATACCAATAAAACGGTATTAACTAAACGACATATCACATTATGTAACACTCATGTTAAAATGAATTCTAAAACTCTATATTTCATTCATAGTACCAATATAAGCATCCAAAGTTCAGATGATAAATTCCTTGTATTATTTACTTAGCATTAGCATCAAATTTACACCGACTGAAAACATATTAATACAATACACTTAACCTTAATTATTGTTAATACGTAACGTACGAAAACCTGAACATTACTGTAATAACTAAATCAAATATTTATATTCATTAACTCTCATATACTAAATCACTACAATAGCGTAATAAAACATCAAGGCTTGAGCTTCACCTACTGTCAGAAAAATTCAACCAAATATTACTACAAGATTTGAGGACTAGTTTCAGCACATAACTAAACCAATTCTAGAGTTTGCAGGGCCTGTTTCGAGAATTGACATCAGTGTTAATGATTCTGATCCTCTTAAATCAGGACAGATATGAGCAAAGCGTATTTCTTATGATCCTATTCATCCTTCATATGTGGAACGTCTGGGACTTCGTGGTGACTCAACGATAACACATAGTGCGTTGAATTATATATTTCCACCAAATAGGTAACGATTGTAGACTCTGAGGTAACGCCGTTTAGTTTTTCACATTTGGATTTGTATTTGAGTTAGTTTTTACAACTTGTACCTGATTTAGTTATTATTTCGCTGTTTCGTATAATTTTTAATACATTCCATAACATCAGGGATCTATATAAGTCTAGGATCCCAGCTATATTCTCTTATAATACTAAATACCGTCATTTATAAATCAGGTTAATATATGAAAATGAACTTCCATTTTAGTCAATATCATCGTTTTGCATTAGTTGAAATCAGGGGCAGAGTGGCAATTTGTCCCGGGCCCCAATGTTTAGAGGCCCGGGGGTTTTTTTGAAGTTAATACTCATAATTGTAGATATAGAGTATTTTATAAGAGAAGTGATACAGAAACAGATAAAATATTTTGTTTAGTAGTAATACGATCAGTTTACTTAATAATATTAAAGGGGCCCCAACCCTTCTGCAGGTAAACATAGGATAGGTGTACGAATATTCACGTTATTTTAGATATAATCTGCAATTCAGGTCACAATAAATAATAAAATGGTAATCTGATCTACTGATCATTGGGGTCCCGACTATTCAGTTTTCAGTGCTTTCAGTTTTCTATTAGCTTGAGGTGGCAGAACCTTTTTTCTTCGTTTTTTACAGAACTTAGTCTCCGGTCTATAAAAACACAATGTCACACAAAATAACCGGTTATTGACATCTCTAATTCAAACACTCAGTAAAGAGTGAAAAAATATTCGTCAGTCAGACCAGGTAGGCGAGGGAAACAAACACTTGACTGTTTTTTGCCACCGAATGCAAATCTGTTGTCTGACCGATCTGGTGAACCACCTCCATCCACTTTTCAATATTTAGTGCCGGTTCTGTATGATTGTGGAGACGTTGATATGATTTCAATAATACCTAAACAACAAGAAATTTCCTCTGTAACAGACAATAACAAAAACGACAAAGAAAGTTTCTAATTTTGAATTACAGGTAAACTAGATTCAGAGAATACTGTTGAGGAATCAGAACAAATCACCGATAATAAAGACCTTGGCACCTGAGGTCGTCTTGATATCAAGAATAGGGATCTCTTAGCTTTAAGAGGAGAGGACCCCCTTGTAAGCCGCAGTGCATGCCCAGAGATAATTCTGGCAGAACGTTTCACACGTCCTGTTTATCAAAAAATTCAAGTAATGGGGAATTCTCAGATAGAGATTGGATGACCTGGAGAACTTAAAAATTTACCCTTTTTTGATAACCTTGTCTGTTTGAAGACAACAAGGGTAGCAAGGGTATTGAGAACAAACAATTATTATTAAACTTTTTTAGATGTGAGCGACAATTCGAAAATGATATACGACCAGGTCAAAGACCATGAGTCAAACGTAAATCATATAAAGGAAAAAATTCTGGTAGCAATAATTCTCTTAAAATGCTTTAGAGGAGAGGCAGAAAACTTAGATGAATACGCAACTGAGTAAAATAAAAAAAATCATTTCGCAAAAATAATAATTAACAAACCTCTCCCCCCATACGAACCCAAAGGTGAATAGGGCTCCCAGGAAAACTCTCAGATTCTGAAATTTTGTGTACGATAAATATAAAAGTCGAAGTCACATCTTATTAATTCTTGTAGTACGTCCAATTTGCCGAAAAATAATGAACGACAGTTGACATCATTTGAATGTAACTGAATTATGCTGGATTAATTGTGACAACCTAACTCCAAACTCCAGGTAATTAGTTCCCGTTTATTAAATTTTGGATCATTTTCTTTCCGAGCTGATATCGTGTGCTGACGGATTTTAAAGGAAACATGTGTCTGAAAACGTGCAAAGCATATTCCAGACCTACGTGAACTGTTTTGCGATATGGAAGTAGAATCCAGTATTTTCCGTTCCGTTTGGGCGATTTGGGATTTGTCCAATTACTGCACTATGGATATAGACATGCTGTGCAAGATGCTGAAACTGAAATACCAAAATTGTTTATTTTTACGTTTCCCGAGGGTACCAGCAAACTGTCGTCGTATTTCGACAAAATTCACGTATTATATCTCTCGATATAATAAGTTTCAATAATTTCCAGTTAACTCTACATGACTGCTAGAAATCTTCTTGGAGTTATATACTTTATCGTTTAATTAGGTTTCTTCCAATCTATTCTCAGCATGAAAATATTTTAATCTAATATTCAAATTTCATTCTTGATCAATTAGTTTTAAAATAGCAATTAAGTGATGATTTATAATAAAAGATACATGCAGAATTTAAATATTTTGTAAAGACTACGATAACGCTCATTTTCCGTTGATAATGCAAATCGTACGCTATACTTTTTCAACGAATAAAACAACCAAATAAATTAACAAGATATTTGATTATTTGTAGAAAGTATAATAAATTCTCTACTCAAAATCATAAGTAATAATAATAATAATAATAATAATATTTATTATTCTCAACAACAAGTCAAAATGAAAATAATTTACTTACTTTTTACAAAATGTAATAAATTCATTTATTGAATAAGGTTCGCCGTCCAAAATGAAACTATAAATGCGATTTCTGAACAACCTAAAATCTTCAATACCTTGTAAATGCTTAGGAAGCAAGTAGTAATGGATTGTAAAGAGCAAGGGATGAACTTGCCTAGTATTATTTTCATTGATATATGGTGAAAAATAATTTTCTGCAACTTGAGGAAGACTAAAAGACGATGAATGAATAGACCAAACACTGTTTGTATTCTGTTGGATCTAAAAACTCCGCGGCAGGATTCACGAAAGCTCAACCCGCACATTATTCTCAATACCCCTTTTTGAATGGGAAAAATTTCATCAGCACTAGACGAACTGCCCCAAAAGATAATTCCATATGCTAGTACAGATTGGAAACTGGCGAAGTAGAGAGTTCTCATAACTGCAGCTTCCACCTTGCTTCTGATCATGATAAGCAGCAAAGTTCAGAGTCTTTCTCAACTTAGCCGCATGATGATCCCACCGTAGATGTTTGTCCAGAGTAACACCCAAGAAATTAACTGAGTCCTCCAAGGTGACAGTACTGCTACCAAGGCACAGAGAGGCAGGATAGCCTTCCACAGTCTTTCCGCCGCGAAAGAAGATACCTTGAGTCTTGCTATGATTCAGAATTATACCATTGTCGTTACACCACTTATCTACAGCCAAAACCACATCTCTACTCGCCTGGATACAGGATGCGATATTTCTTGATATAACCAAGAAATTGCTGTCGTCAGCATAAAGAATTGACTTACAATTATCTGATGGCCTTATGTAGCACAGAGAGTTTACAAAGACAATAAAAAAAATATAATAGTACACTAATATTATACTCATATATTCATTTATTTATATAGAATACCCTACTAAAATTTAAAAAACACTGGTGGCCTGACTCCACCGTCACTATCCTCAACATTTACTGAACCACTTTCACAATTAATTCTTCAGTCTTTCAATAGTCTCGTAAAAATACAAATACAATCTTTCGATTCGAAATAGCATGTAGATATTTTTTGAAAAAAATAAAGCTTAAATTGTAAATTTTATAAACAATTAAAGAAAAAAAGAGGGTTTTTTGCCAATATCTCAAATAATATTTGAGCTTCTTGATATCTAAAAAACTATTCAAAAAAGGAGTAAACTTCCTAAAAGAAAATTTCAAGACCCGGAACTATAGGACTAATATTAATAATTTTCTCAGAGGGGTCAAAATACGGCCGAAAACGAGTAATCTAGCTTTTGTGACGCCTTTTTAGGACACTCGAACAAAAATCTTTATTTAACCATCTCCTGGCTGGAACAGTTACGTCTGGAGCTGTGATAATAGGGACAATAATTGTAATTACGTTTGTGATATATGTGCTAGTGTTGATGTTATATATACCTATATTTACTCTGTCTCTCCTATGTATGTTCGAAAAGACCATAAGCTAAATAAATAAATAAATAATATGAAAATTATGAAATAAAAAAATTCAGTCACTCACTGGATAGGTGAATGAACAATAATATGTCGAAAAAAAATCTTTTCTATATTTGATAGACAATGGAAGTCTGGAAACATACAAAATTTAACATCCTTTGAAAATACCTACTATTACATCAAATTACAATCCAGGTACTTAATTGAGCCCCAAAATTTCTCAATTTTATCTAGGATTTTCAATCACTTATTTTTACTTCCATTCATATCTGTAGAGGCTGTGCTATACTGAAACGGGTCATACTTTTTTCAGTTAGATTTGTGCAAGTATAGTACATACTTCTATTATTAGCATGTTTCTTAATTTCAACCAAGTATAGGCCTCCGAATTTCAGAAATTCTTTATTTTGATTATCAATAATCGTAACCTCTCCAAATATGTCCGCTATTACGATGAATAGGGGAGAGTGGTGATGCAATATTGAGTCAATCCAGAACACAGTGCCTGTTAGAGAGAGGTGCATTGACAACGAGCTTGCTGTACGATATATATATTAACTTCATTTTTAGCAGGTTTTCAATTTGAAAACCTGCTTATTAAAATGGGCACCAAAAACTCGATTTCATATATCTATATATATATATATATATATATATATATATATATATATATATATATATATATATATATATATATAATATATATATATATATATATATATATATATATATATATATATATATATATATATATATATATATATATATATATATATATATATATATATATATATATATATGTGTCTTCATATGTATGTATTTAAGCATTGTTTACACGATAAAGGACGCATTTTTGAAGTAATAGGGTTGAAAGTTTGTACATAGGTAGTTTCGTATGATATCTTGAATGGGATTGGTTTTGGAACGAATTGGTTGGGGGGTTGACCTCCCTGGGGAGAAATAAATCTTGTTTACAGGATAAATGGCACAATTTTGTAGTAATATGGTTGAGAGTATGTAAATAGGTAGTTTCGTATAATATCTTGTATGGGATTGATTTTGGTCAGATTTGGTTGGGGGTTGACCCCACTAGGCGGAAAATAAATCTTGTCTATAGGATAAATGGCACAATTTTGTAGCAATAGGGTGTATAATATTTCAGGTGTAACATAGAAATCCATTATCTTCTTTTTGAATTATCATCTAATTCAAGGATTCGCCTCAAATATGTTTTCGATCTCACCAAATTACAAAGGTTTCAGAAATGGTCTTCCGCACAAGAAAGAAAACCAATGAATTAGATGTGAAAGGAAAGGAGTATTATTGCTTTACTTATGTTAAATAGTATGAAGATCCCTCCTTTGAAGAGTGCGCGAAGTATATCCGTAATTATTACACCAGGTGCTTTTGAATGTTTCCGGAAAACAAGGTTTTGTTTTCTATTAATATTTGATTTTATATCGAAAATTTATATACGTTGATTAAAAGAACTGAAAGATGACCAAATCTAGTAAACTTTAGAAATAAGTAACATCCGTAACTTCTGCTGGTTTTATTTTATTTTAATTCTCCCTTAAGTGTTCGCAATAACCCCACTCTCCCTCATGATATATATATAAAAACCCGATTTTACCCGAAATTCTATAGTTGTGATTGGTCGACATTGTATGAGACTCAGGATCCATCGATGTTGCCATTTACATGTGTTTTGCTTTTCTATTGTATGAAGTATTCATTGACAGTTATTTTTCTGTGGCAGGCATAATGAACGTTGAGAATATACCTTTCTAAGCCTCCGCAGCGTTGCCACAAATCTTGAACTGAATGAAATGCAGTAAATGTAAATACCATTATATAATGTAGGTTGAAAGGAAGGTAGGTGCATAAAATAATATGATTTTGATTAATATGAATATGCTGAATGCTGACTATTCAATATAATATTTTAGTAATATACGGAATATTATTGAGGAGGAGGCTTAGCCTCCTTAGCCGCCTTTGAATAGCCGCCCCTGATATATATATATATATATATATATATATATATATATATATATATATATATATATATATATATATATATATATATATATATATATATATATATATTATATATATATATATATATATATATATATATATATATATATATATATATATATATTTATATATATATATATATATAATTAAATATATATATATATATATATATATATATATATATATATATATATATATATATATATATATATATATATATATATATATATATTTATATATATATATATATATATATATATATATATATATATATATATATATATATATATATATATATATATATATTGAATAGCCGATTAGGACATCATCTACAAAAATTATTGAAATACATCTCATACTCCTCAACCATATATGTTCAAAAGAACATGAAAACATTAAACTCCCGGTCCTGGATCAGAAAACAACAGGACAAGAGGTACTTCCATCCACCTCCGAGCTTTCTGAACCCCCGTTGACCCTAATATGTCGTAATGGCATTCTACTTAATGCAATAACTGGTGAGGGCTCTCAAAAGTGGATTGTTAATGTATCGGAAGTGTACTTTGATCAACATTAGGCTGCGTCAGAGAGGGGAAAGGGGACTGTGAGCACACATATCGAGTAAAGATTTCATTATCTCTTTGCTCTTATTTCCATTATGCGGAAAAGCGGAGGTTCATTTTCCGTTCTGGGTAAACGGACGTGTATTGAGTTCATTCTTGCTGTCCTGATTAAAATTTTTATGGGGTCAGGAATTTACGAGAAATTTTTCATTTGCGATATACAAATTTTATATTCCGGAGGAAATAGCAGAGAATATTGAGAGTGAGTGATTAAAAATCTTATTTACAATATGAGCTCCATAATAGCGAATGTAAATTCTTTGATTGGAAAGGCCGATACTGTGGAAACGAATATTCTTAATGAAACTTTTTTGATAACAGTTTTCACAAATATTTGAATTATAAGGAAAGCTGCACGTCTCGAAGTAGGTGAGTTCTTGTCACAAATAAATAATAGTTTATATAAAGTGAAAACCACACTTTAATAGAAAACAAATCTAAAAAGTAGAAAATAATTAACAAAAAAATTTATTTTATTGTGGAAATGCGGGGGGCGTTTGAAGTCAATTGTTGTAATATTTTAATGACTAATATTGGTGAAAGAGTCACTATGGAAATATCTTAAAAAGCACTCCATTATTTTCTACAATAAATGAAATTTTTTGTTTGTTAATGACAATAATTTGAATTCAAATTTATTGGAAATTATTTTCTACTTTTTCGTTGGTTTTTTTATGAAAACGTGTTTTTATAGTTCTTTAAAACTATTACTCATTTTCTATTTTCAGTTCTGTTATCTACAAAAGTGTGTTTTTTTGTTGTTTTTAAATTATTATTTATTTCCAATTTTTCAGTTCTGTTAACTACAAAATTAAAAACCTACAAACGTAGGTTTGTATGTACAGTGTGGCCAGATTTCAGAGTTCGTAAGGGGTATTTCGGTAACTATAGGAGAGAGATACAAAAAAATGGAGGGAGCATTCTCTTGCTATCGTCTTTTGTATTCGAGTTATAAACGGAAATTCATTTTTTGTACTTTCAGACTAGAGTATATTATGCTTGTTTGTAAGGTTACAAAAAAATAATTTTTCATTCTTAAGGCACTTTTTTCTATTGGCGTCGTGAAAATTTTGAAAAAAAAAATTCGATTTATGGGCTACGGATGTATTTTTTGAATGGAATCATAGTTGGCTGTGGTTTGATTGGATCGGTTTTTTCCGTGTTATAATTACTAAGCTAGTTAGTCGAGTACGTAGCGTACGCTGGCTAGTATTTGTGAGGTCTCGGGTTCAAACCCCGGGGCCGAATGGTCTGCCATGAGTTTTTTTCAGAGGTTTCCTCATGGTAATGTAAGTCACCGTTTGCAAACTTATAAGGCGAATGCTGGGCCAGTATTAATCCTCTGAACCCTACCCACAATTTCTTAAATATCCCGTCTCACCTATCCTTAATGCACTTGTACATACAAGTGTATCCTCTGATCTGGCTGAAGGAGTTAATCCCAAACTCAAGCTGCCCGCCTCCCTGATACATACTTCAGAGAGGAATTAAACACGTGTGTTTCCTTTTTTCCCAGTTATAACGAGGTATCATATGTCGGATCGCTTCTGATGTATAAGTCATCAATAAGGAAAATAATATTTATCTAGTCCTATTGAAAAATATATTCATTATTCAACTGCGTTTTTGCAATTAATAGTATCTTTTACCAAACAGCGTGAGTAATAATAACTCACTGCTATAACTCACTATATAGTCTACTCAGATCCCAAGTAAGATCGACCGTCACTCATCTGCTAATGTCACTTGAATAATTCTGACGTTCTCAAATTAAGTTAATACTACCTAATTATTGTGAATTTGTATTTATATCTTAGTATTTATTGTTAAAGTCGTAGATAAAGTATAGTATTCAACTTGCGGTAATGGTCATAACTCACTTGATGAATTACAGCACTCGCTTGCAGCTCGTGCTGCAAACTTCATCTGCGTGAGTTATGACCTACATTACCGCTCGTTGAATAATATACTATTCACTACATCGACTCTTTGCGTTTTTATACGTAAAATAAGTAGGCTAGTGTTATCTATGACAGAGTTTGTTCATTCCTTACCGTCATAATATCAATAAACTGATTTAGTCGTGAAAGTCAGGATATTGTACGGAAATTACGAGAAATTTCATATGTTAATAGTTATTTTCTTAACAAGTGCGGAAAGAGATATTTTCCCGCACGAAACGGCCGTTACCCGAACGACGCGAAGCGGAGTTTGGGTAAGCAGTTGAGTGCGGGAAAGAGTCTTTTCGCACGAGTTAGGAACAATATTTTTTCTACAAGCGCTTATTTTAACGGAGATTTTAACACACCGATAAAATTCGATTTGATATATTCAAATAATTTGATACTAATGACATATTATGTTAATTCACATGTCGTTTCCATAGTAACGTCGTCGGTGGCGTTCGGTGCATAGAGACATATCATTATTCAGTTCATTCTCTAATAAAAGCGTGCGGGAAAAATCCCCGCTATTCCATTACCGCACGCAAACGCGTGCGGAAATGGAATAACAGGGGTTTTTCCCGGACTGTTTGGCAATGTGACTCTTTACGAATTGAAATGCGTGCGGGAAAAGGGTTGTAGAAAAAAAACATTATTCATATAAATAACAGTTGTGATAGTGCATCTGAGATATAGTTCAATCGAAAAAGACAACCTAATAAAGCTATTTTCAAGAGATTAAAAGAAAATCTTATTTATCGCAGATCATTCAACAAAAGATAGCAAATTTTGGTGTATTTGACAGTAAATTTGTTTCGAAAAAAGAGATCGAGAATATTTCCTCCTTTTGTTTGTATCTCCTTCAGTTCCGAGATAATCCATACAACCATAGAGAATAACCCACCCTGTAAGTTTACGTTTAGTTTTGTTTCATTTTATAAGAAGCAGGGGATAACACAAGGAAAAAGAGGACAGTTTTCCACTTATCTGTTAATAGTGCAAGATAGAGTAAAATACCTATTTCAGAAGAATATTTCTAAATTTTCTCCTCTCACAATTACATCTTTAAAGACCGCCACACCCGACAGAACTTCATTAATCCGTCACTGTCACGGAGAAACTTGTCACTCGAGATACAAAACATATGAATTCATTGAACTTGAAGAAAGAAGAAACGAAAATATAGAGTTGCTATGTATACTTGATCACAAGTGGAGCTGTTGTTTCCATAGAAAGAAAGTAGAAAACAGGAAGAGGTTAAACGAATTTTTTTTTTCAGCGATCACTATAGTGATCGAAACAGATATCTTTGAGTGGTATTGATTTGCATAGTTCATACTATTCTAAGCAGATAACAGATCTGAGCAATTATTTGATGATTTTCACTTCTCAAAAAATATTCATGTCTTTGTCTTAATAAGTCGTCAGTGAAACTTTTGTGAGTATGAATGGGAATAAAAAAAAATTCGATTTATAATTCCTCCACGAATGAGCAGCAATGATAACATATAGTAATATAGAAACAGTTCGCTGTTGTTGGAGTGATTTGATATATTTCAGTCATTTGAAGTGCTGAAGATGATTTAGTGATTTTTAGATGCCAACTAACTTCAAAACTTCTAAATGAGCCTTCTTTATCTATAGCTACCGCATATATGAAAAAACAGTTCTCTTGGAGTATGCGACACAGATGTGACGCAACAAAAAACTCGCTTCTGAAAATTCGTCTTGAGTTAATTTGATTTGCACATGGCAAATCGTATTCTATTATTAGCCCATATAACAAAGAGAATTGCGTAATTTATGGGTGTTGTGGTTCTTCGATTTTTAATGCTGTTTGTATTTGCGTATTTCTAGTTGTTGGGATTCATATAATCCTGATGTTTTTCAATGGTCAAATGAAATCCCTTGTTAAATTTTATATTGGCTCATCATTTTAAATAAAAAAAATACATACTTTAATCACTTTTCGTATTCCCATACTGTTATTTTGATTTAACGGTATTCAGATGACAATTGAAAAGTCAGTGCTAACGGCCGCCGGACGTTATAATTTCATAACGGCCGGCGGCCGTTAAGAAATCACTTGTTCAAATATTTATTTCAAAACATCATTCTGCTTACAATAACAACATTGAAATCTTGGTCCACAGCGAGTTGGGAGAATAAACCTCTGATTTTCATTTCGCATAGGCTAATAATACATCTTCATTAACCACCTTTACATTCTTGCTTTTACGCCACATTTCAAAATATTCATATTCTTTTTGATATCGCTCTTGAGTTATTTTCGGCAGTTAATCAACACTCGCTGCACTGCACACGATTCACCCAATATTTCTAAAAGGATTTGATTTCGTTCCTCAATTTCATCAATTTCATCCATGGTCGTCGTTAAAGCGAACTTGAGAACACAAAAAACTGACGTTGTTTATAAAACTGTCAAACTGTTCCATGACAACAGAGTGCACTACGTTGGGATTTTTCTTTAGAATTGCGAGGTACGGGGTTTTTTCTTTCTTCGGAATCAAAATGTAATCTTTCAACGGGATTACGAAAAATTTTTAACGACACACGGCCGATACGCTAATAACGGATTCGGTTAGTTATAATAGGGAGTTTTTGAGTTTCTATTTAAAGTCAACGTAATTATCGTAAACCGCTATGTTGAGTTTGCGCAAAACGGAAAACGTTATTAACGGGTTGAAGATCCTAAAAGAGTTTTTGAATTCAAATTTATTGCGAACGTCAAATAAGTATAACCTCTCTTGTGTTCTTGTATTATTTTTTGTCGGGTGATTTTTCCAATTTTCATCAACTATTATTAGCGTTCTTTGGGTAAATTATCATGGAAGATGTAATAGACTATATAGCGATCAGGCGCGGGGGCGTGGATCATAATTTAATGAGAGGTATAATCTTACATAACATCTTTGAAGAGGAACAAGAACGTGAAAATATTGATGAAAACATACCCGGATTCGATTTGTATAATATTGAGGTTGAAGAGGTAAAAAGAAGTTTCCGTTTTCAAAGAGAGGATTTGCCACGGTTATGCCAAACTTTGCAGATACCAAACCCAATTGTCTGGACATAAAGCAACTGGTAAATGCAATAGTTTGTAGTAATAATTGTGATTAATTTGGGCAAATATATTTCTTAGGCATCGAAGGTTATGTATTTTACTGTTCTCATTGAAAATAATTTTCCTGTTATAAGGGTAATGTACTGCTGAATCACTGACCAAATATCTGGGTTTTCAAATGGATTATTACTTAGAACCACTCTAAGAAGTAACAGATCCTCCATATCTGTAAATCGTAGTCTTTTTTTAACTATCGTGGCAGTTGTGAACGAAACCCGTTGAAAAAATATCAAAAATTAGCAGGCCAATTTACACAAATAAACAAACCAAAATAGCACTGTGACATAACCAATAAAAATACGGAAACTGTTAATCTCAAAACATCCTGATCGCAGACTCGATTGATGGTTGCCACATAGTAAGAAATAACATTTTTTGCGAATTTTTAATACAAAGGAAGAAGTTTAGAACGAATTAACACGATAGTATATATGATATTAGTCACTTATCATAGTTTAAATAGTCTATTTTTCTTTAGTTTGTAACAATTTAACACAAGCGCGTTTAAACTTGTCAACACCGCGAATATAACGGACGTTTATTAAGCGAACGTTAAGGTCCCGTTGGTAACGTAGTACGTTATCGGTTAATAACCGTCTCGGTAATTTCAAAGCTTCTGCGCATGCTCAGAATAACCGAAAACGTAATTTACGTGTAAATTTAGGGTCTCAAAAACTCCCTATTATCCAACCTCATCCGTTATTTGCTACATATCAGCCTTGTCACGTTAATAACTATATCAAAATCAGGATCGAACAATGTAACATAGAACAATATCAATGACAATAAAAATCACAATAAATCGTCCGAGACTGAGGAAAGATGGACATCTTTTCTAATACATCTAGAGTTCCTCTCGAACATGCCATTAAACCTCTTTGAACTCTCACTGGTCCTGCCATGCGGAGCTATCTGAAAACGGTGGAAAATTCTAGTAACAGACGACAGTAAAGGTATTTTCCCTATTTTATTATCGTAAGGTGGAAATAAGGGAATATAAAAGCCGACGCTTTGTGACTCGTTAAGGAAATTACCCTCCAACCGTAGCTTTTTAGGACCTTCGTTTTACGTTTCACGTAGGAGTCTCTTCCACGAATTGCATTCCTAAAAGTTTTTCCTCAGTTGTGTCGTGGGAAACGGAGACATGTCGAAACATAACAGTTTGTAACAAAAATCAGGATAATGATGACAATTCAGCAGAGTACGACTTTTTAGCCTAAAATTTATTTTCTGTAGAAAATCTAACGACGACACATTTTCATATGACAGAAGTCACCTAAAAAATGTTGGAATTGAAAATTACTATGGTCACTCCTTGAAAATATATATATATATATATATATATATATAAATATATATATATATATATATATATATATATATATCTATATAAATATATATAAATATATATATATATATATATATATATATATGTATATATATATATATTATATATATATATATATATATATATATTATATATACTATATATATATATATTATATATATATATATATATATATAAAAATTAATATATATATATATATATATATATATATATATATATATATATATACTAGCTGACCCGGCAAACGTTGTTCTGCCATATAAATTATTTTTATCTATCTATCTTTCTATCTATTCATCTATCTGCCGATATATATCTACCTATCTAACTATCTATCTATCTATCTAGATAGTTATCTGTCTTTCTATCTATCTATCTACATATCTATCTAACCCGGCAAACGTTGTTCTGCCATAAAAATTATTTTTATCTATCTGTCTATCTATCTATCTATCTATCTATCTATCTATCTATCTATCTATATATATATTTATCTATCTATCTATCTGTCTGACCCGGCAAACGTTGTTCTGCCATATAAATTATTTTTATCTATCTAAATAGGGGTTGATCGTAGAGGGGGAAAATTTAGGGTTGTATATATTTTTGAATGCTGTATTATAAAAAAATAGAACAGAAAATGTTGTCAGAAAAATTAAGAAAAAAATTAAGGGGTGGACTACCCTTAACATTTAGGGAGATGAAAAAAAGGATTTTGTCGGATTCTCAGACCTAACCGATATGCACACAAAATTTCATGAGAATCGGTCGAGTCATTTCGAAGGAGTTTAACAAATAAAAAATAAGGGTTGATCGTAAAAGGGTGAAAATTTAGGATTGAATGTATTTTTGTATGCTGTATCATAAAAAAATAAAAACAAAACATTTTGTCTAGAAAATAAAAAATAAAATTTAGGGGTGGACTACCCTTAACATTTAGGGGGATGAAAAATAGATGTTGGCCGATTCTCAGACCTACTCAATATGCTCACAAAATTTCATGAGAATCGGTCAAGCCGTTTCGGAGGAGTATGGGAACGAAAACTGTGACCCGAGAATTTTATATATAAGATATATATATATATATATATATATGTATATATATATATATATATATATATATATATATATATATATATATATATATATATATATATATATATATATATATATATATATATATATATATATATAAATATATATATTTATATATAGTGGCGTATACAGATATTGAGTTTGGGGGGATAGTGGCAAGTTTAAGGGAGTTGACCTGAACTATCTATAAGATAATCAGCCTAAGCAAAATCGGTGGAGGGAGGGGTGTTGATTGATCTTAGCTCGCATCCATAATTCAACATTTTTATTTTATATCAAAAAACTATAAAATAATTGCGAGGACATCATAAAATGTGGAGATATAAAATATACATAAAAGTTATGAAATAAAATATATATGAAACTCAAGAAAAAAATATGAAAACCCAAGAAATAGGCTATTCAAAATTTGAAGGAAAAATATCAGAAAGGTGAAAAAGATCACATCAGGTGAAAAGAGTATATGAATTTGATGTTAGTTGGTTATTGACTCTTACTACTAAACTCACCTGTAAACTTAACAATATCACTTCACTATAATTTATAAAATCTTTCTTCACTTAATAGTCTCTCAGAAATCAGCAATTTCAAGTTTCAAGTCTCAACTAGAAGAAATGCGCATCAGTTCAGATATAACGTACGTAAGTCAGGTTCTACCAGATAAGAAATCGTCATCGGCGGAATTCTTTCCATAATCGTGAGTATGTATAACAAAAGTTCTGAATTTGTATAATTTTCATAATTTTTAGTGAAGAATTTGGACCAAACGATGCGGCAACCCGCACCCCTGCTTTTGAATGAGTGAAGCCGAGGCATCGCGCGTAAACACCAATTTACTTGAATTTACTTAAGCAACCACACAAACTTTCGCATGCGATTCACTAATCTAGGTATGATCTATTTAGGATCTATCTATTCTGATAAATTTCGTTTGTTTATTTCTTTTATATGCTACGTGGAATATCAAATAATATGAAAAAACCTTTTTCATTAGTTTTCGCACAATGTTTGATATATTTTATATTTTCAATTTCATTCGAAGATTTAGTGTTGCAAATTCATTTCTGAGGGGGGGTAATTACCCCCAGTACACCCCCCTATATATATAGGATATATATTACTGTACAAAGAGTTTGCATAAATATTGTTTTTTATTATTTATTTGTCAGAAAATGTTATTCTTGATAAAAGTTGGTGGATTACGAAAAACTAGGATTTCAGATATCAACCGACATTTTTGTCTTGAAATTTCAAGCATTTTTGAGGAATTTCGATTTGTACGTAAACTTAGTTGATGTTAGGGTGTCTATATAGAGGCTGTAAAAGTTTTCTCTCACCGCCGCAATTGTTTTTTAATATATGCATGTCTTCAGCTTCTCCAAATTGACCTAGAGGGTTTAGGTTTTTGTATGGCAAAAGAATCGTGATTGAGTGGAAAATATGACCTTGGTGGTGGAGCTCTGCTGGTAATGTATATTTTATCTATATGCTTCAGGTGGAATAATTTCACTCAGATTTATATAGTTATTCCGAATTAATAAATATATGAATATAATAAATGTTTATTATAATTATGATGTAACTAAAAATTTACGATGTTCTCAAATTTTCCTTTATCTGTGCTACAAGACGTTGCTTCGTACCAAATTTCAAACTTCTGATTTCACGGGAAGTACCCTGGTAGGTTTTGATTGCATTGCGAGTGTCGAAAATTTGCGAAAATTTGTGGCATAGACGGCTGTATCTTTTGATTGCGTTGGCTTGATTTTTTCGCATCCCCAAGGGACAGTAGACCTGAGTATTTGAAATAAATTCCAGCTTGATAACTCCACGCGTTCCTGTGAAAAAGGGTCTTGACAGACAGACGGACGGACGGACAAGACAGTGATCCTATAAGGGTTCCGTTTTTTCCTTTCGAGGTACGGAAAAGACTAGGAATTGTGTGAGAACCAGAATTTTTCAATTTAGAGAAGAAAGTTAAAGATACTTATCATTAATCCTCAGTAATTTAAAATATACCCGACAATATAGTGTAGTGCTATTAATTCAGTATGGAAAATAAAGTTCCTTTCAGACAATATGGATGGTCTTATTATCGAATTAAAATTAATATAAAACTCAATATAACATAATATAATCCGGGAAACCTGAATTATCCTTTTATTAACCTTCTAATGACAATGTTCAATTTTTGAAAACCTTCAAAAAGTTGACATTAGCCTCTACCTGAGTAAGTTTTGTCTGCATATTTGTTGCAACCAGTTATCATAATTTTTATGGATCAGTATTCTGACTTGATTGTTTCCTCAGTAGAATCGTGTCAACCGACTGAGGATAATTCATTGTGGTATATAATCGGAAACTGTTACGATTCTACCGAGTGGTGTGTAGGTACGTTCAAACATATGTAATACAACTTTGTGTTATATAATTCACATCAATTCATGACTTCAAACTATAACAACATAATTTATATAAAACAAATTGTTCTCAGATTATATTGAAATTCAAACTTTCAAAAAATTTATGAAGAATATATGATTTCTTACGACGGCAACTTTAAATACACTGTATACAGTAAAAAGCCTAACTGAATTGAATAAACTGATGTTTCTGTCGAATAGAGTATTATTGATGATTACCGTCATAATATACAACTACAATTCATATTGCAGACATTTTGCATTTGCCATCAGTATAATACATTATAACCAAAAAGCATTGAGATTTTATGATGTTAAATCAATTCATAATATCAGAAGTATTTCTTAATAATGCAGATTTTATAATTACTCGCGACGGAGAATTATCATTTGATTTTCTGGAACCACTTTGACAAAAAATTGGAAATGAAAATATGAAATTCAAAAATACTACACACACACACACACGTGTGTGTGTGTGTGTGTGTGTGGAACTATTATTACTGAGTATCTTCAGTTCTGAACATTGAATTATTTATAGGCTTTCGCACCGTATATTATTAAAATAAGTTTAATGATAAACCGAGTTTAATTTGATAAGCGAAAATGTCGAATTAAACTCGGTTTATTATTAAACTTATTTTAAAATATACGGCACAAGAGCCTATTAGTGATTCAGGCATTTAAATTTATTAAGCAACCATTCATACACAACTGTCAGAAATGTGCCTATTAATACTATAGCAAGGGGTCTGATTTAGTTAACGATACCATTGTATTTATAGATTGAGGTCCGTAAACGTAACCGATAATACGGAATATACGAAATAAAAATGTATCCGTAACCGAACCCGCTATAAAAGTTTCGAAAAATTTTGGATAGGGGCGGAGTCTAAATGTGACAAAGACATGTTAGGATTTTGTTTTTGCATTTTCAAGTAGATGACACTTAAAAATGAGTATCTACTTAACTATGATATTTACTTATATGATTGATTGGAGTACCTACCAAATGATAACCTGAAAATAAAGTCAATTTAATCACCAATTCATATATTAATTTTACAATTCCTTGAAAATCAGATATCCGTAACCGAAACTAAAGGATAATACGAAATAATTTCATGTCCGTAACCGTATATGAAGCCAGTATATTATTATTCCTATAACCGTATCCGAATTCAGATCCGAAATTTCATATCCATAAAATCCCTGGTATAGAGCCGAGGTTAGAAACCTTTTGTTATTGAAGAGCACATTTAAATTAGGCAATAATAACCGCAGTTCCTTTAATTTTTTATATTTCAAAGTCGGTATTGTTAGCTGTCTGTCTACGCATATACATATATATATATATATATATATATATATATATATATATATATATATATATATATATATATATATATATATATGTATAATTATACATTCGAATTGTTGTTGCCTGTAAACTATTTCTAATCTTTTGATAATTATTAGCAATAACAGGCTTGTTGAATCTCAAAAAACTCGATTTTATTAAAAAAGTTTTGATAAAGCCACGAATGTCGTGGCGAAACGTCAACTTTTTAATAAAATCGAGTTTTTTGAGATTCAACAAGACTGTTATTGCTAATAATTATCAAAGGATTAGATTATATAATTATATATATATATATATATATATATATATATATATATATATATATATATATATATATATATATATATATATATATATATATATATATATATATATATATATATGTATATATATATATATATATATATATATATAATATTATGTGAATGTTCTTAGAAAAATCATTATTGTTTGAGTACACTAAATATAGGAGAATATATCAAGTCAATCTGGTTGTTCAGCTAGATAGATATCTTTTGCATTATGATTGATTTTAAAAATTTCTAATGATTTTAAGTAAGTTTGGTTCTTTTCGGTAATTTGTGCATAATTTGAAAGTTATCTATTTGTGGAAACGGGTGGTGATTTTCACGGCATTGGTTTGAAAACGTTGAATCTGTTTTATTTTTCAAAAAAAATTGTGTTCTTTAAATCTTGTCTTGAACGATAGACCAGTCTGACCTATATACACTCCTTTACATACAGGACAAATCAACCTATAAAGTCCTGAAATTTCAAATTTTGAAATGATATCTTTGGCATTGAATAAGAATCCTAAGAGTTTTGTTTAGGTTTGTGAGTTTTGAAAGTAATTTTAATATTACAGTTAGGTATGACATTAGCAACTTTTTATATTAGAGGACACAAATATGTTGGAGATGTGATTTTTTTGATTTTTCTACTTTCGATTGAGGATATATGCTGTTGTACGCTAGTTGACTACGTTTCTTATTTATTGTTTTATCTATCAAACTTGTATGAAAACCATTATTTGAAGCAATTATTTTTACAGTAGAAATTTCTTTTGCTAAATTTGGTGCGGATAATGGATCATTGAGTTGAAAGCTGAATGTTTATGGGAAACACGCAGACTACCATGTTTCATAAACTTTTTTGCGGCTGAGACCGTCTTCTGTTACAATAGAGAATTTATAAAAAGAAACTCATCTTTCGAATCTCCAACCAACTACCAATCACATCCAGGGCATTTATTTCTTATAAAATAGGTATAATTTTGATCATAGTCGAAATTATGTGCAATAACTCTTCAAAGACAAATCCTTAAACTAAATAATTAAGAACGTGTTTTGTACATTTCGTGTTTAAGGGTTACAATGGTTTTCCTTACCATCTAATATTAACAGACAGGACTAATAATATTAGACTGAATAGCACGTAATTAATACCTACCTAAAGACGATTAAGAAAGAAATTCCTGATGAATTCGACAAAAAAACTGCAAATACAACAGAAATTTCTGTTCCCACAGTGACTGCAGTGCAGTCTGTTAGATCAACGATTCACTTTCTGCTAAATTCAATTTGTTAAAGTAACAAGAATTTGTTGAAATTAAAAAACGGGTTCTACTACTATTGCAATCACGAATTGTTGAAGTTGCAACTTTAAATTGCAATTTCAACGTTTTTAACTACATAATTTATCGTTTCATTCTGTTCTTTTAACAAACTGAATAGTATTGGATGTACCAAACATGCTGCTGTTACAACAGTATGACCTGTTGGGAATAACACTTCGATGAGAGTTTAGTCTGCTATTCCAGCAGATTGATATGATTAATTGTATTCGTATTCTGTTAATTCTGCAGAATGTCTCGCAAATGAAAATATATAAGTCTGTTGAATCTACCAAATTTCATGCTCTTTAAACAAGATGGTTTGTAAAATTCACAGCATCTTTTGTCATTGATGCAGGACATTACCGTTAATACAACAAGATACATTTCATTCATAGTATTTATATTGCTTCATACAAATTACTACACACACAGATATATATATATATATATATATATATATATATATATAAATATATATATATATATAGATATATATATATATATATATATATATATATATGCTTATGTAGTAATGTGAATAGAGCAATATGAAATGCAATGAAATAAATATATCTGGATGATATTCATAATAAGTCATCACCAGGAATATGAACCAATGCTACAGAGCATCTAGCAGCTATGATATACTTTGTTCTACCAGGACAATAACATAGATATAACCCAACAAATAACACAGATATTCTTCTACCAGTTGAAACAAATTTTATCTATGACTTAATTTAAAATATTCAAAAGTGAGGAAATTAATCTTAATTCATTTATAAATCATACTAACAACTTTATTATTCGAAATACGATGTTTGGAAAATAGGAAATAAAAGTATGTATGTGAATGTATAAAATATAATTGATTTATCAAAAAGTAACAAAATGAACATAACATCCCAATATCGCACACGTTTTCAATACAAACTTTTACAGTTATGTCTGAGTAGGTTTTACATATATTTACCTATGTATATATATATATATATATATATATATATATATATATATATATATATATATATCCAAGTGACATTTTTCTTGATTTTCAAGAAATAACAGGCACTATCGCTTGAAGAAATGAGCCGTTAGAAAGTGATTGACGCTTCATTAGGTGTTCTGTTTAAGAAATTAATGGCCATTTTTTCTGAAGTTGCAATACGTAAAGAAGCGTCAAACTTTGGCTAATATATAATTTGTTCAATTAATGGAGCATTTTATTGCTTAAGAAATTCAGAGAAATATTTACAAATATTCCATATCAAGAAAATTATCAAAAAATATATTTATATGTTTATATAGGTACATAAAATAATCTGAAGTAATCCTTCTTAACAGATGATTCTTTTCTGAACTACTAATGTAAAGTTATCACAATTATCACAGGTACATGTTTTCAAGAACGTAATTTAGTGAATAGATACAAAAAAAATAGTTATGATTACTTACTCAAGCATAACTAAAAAAAAAATTTATTATAGTAGGCCTTGACTTCATAACTTTTATCCAGAATATTCCCAAGTTCTTCTTCGTTTGACTTCACACTCACAACATAAGTCTCTTGAATCAAAAGCAGATATTTTTGATGGTCCCTCAACTGCTTCGTTAGCATTAAAATCGATGAAATGGTGCTGTTCGCCTTCAATCCTCAGACTGGATAAAAAGCTGTCTGACTCAGTAGACTCCTGGAAAAAAAAATTCCATTGTGACACGACATTTTATTCGGAAGACTAAAATTTTCAGAACATATCGATAATTTACTATGAAATACTAAAGAATTTTATACAAACAAATTGACACATTCAAATAATGATATTTGAAAATAAAAAAATCATAAAATTGAAGAAAACTGTCTATAAAGTATGAATCCTAAAAAATCTGAATTTTCTTTGTGAACAATGGAAATAAGGAAAATAATTTGTTGAGACCAAGAACACTTCCATGAGACCTCCTCAGTATTGCTTTATCATGAAGGAATGATTCATCAAATATATTTTTTCAGTTTTAATTATTTGATTTTCATTTATGACAATAGTCACGTGTAAACGTAAATCAAATTTCAATTTGAATAAGTATAAGAAAGGGTGTTTCAATTCCTCTAATTCCTATTACTATATTAATAATACAATTACAAAAATTAATCGAAGTGGCATACCTTTTCAGAATTTGGCCCTAAAGATGTAACTGGAGGAAGAATTTGAAGGATTCATCTCCAATTGTTTTGATTGGCAAGAAATATCGTCCGGTCCGCTGCTAATGGAATGTGGTCTTTCAAAACGTCGTGCTGCATCATTACTAATGCTTTTGACGTGACTCCATTATCTGCACGAAAAATACAACATCAGTAATTTTTGTCTTAATAACAAAATACACATTTGCTGGATAATATTCAGAATTTTGATTACAAGTTTATCAGAACACTTACCTCTGAAAATCTCGACATAGTTTGTCAAACCCCAAGCTTTGAGAAAATATTGCGTATCTGTATCGGCCATTGTTACGTACTCACTCAACTCAAAACGAACATGAATGTTTTAATACAGCCTCCGAGTTATTAGTTAAGGTTGAGAAAAGACGCGAACTGATATGCCCATGCGCTATAATAGCAGCGTGACCGTGAAAATAACAGATTCGTTCTGTACAATTTACAGAATAGTTGTTGTAGTAACAGAATTCATAATATGACTGAATATTCTGCACGCTGTACAATTTGTTTTGTTAAATCTGCATGATTGTCTGCAATGTTTACCATCATAAAATGTTGAAAGAGCAGAATGAACTTCTAGGAAATCTGCAGCTCATCCTGCAAGTATTACAGATTCAAATTGTTATTATAGTTAGTTACGTTAGCAGAACTAGTTCCATAAAATCTGCATTATTCAGTTATTTCAGCAGTTGAGATTTGTTATGTCAGCAGAATGATCTGTTGAATTTTAGCAGAACTAATCTGTTGAATGTTATTGCTATTCGAGCAGCTGAATTGCTATCGGTGCAGTATTCCCCCTAGCAAAATGAGACTTGAAGATTTGACTGATTTGTTGCATATACTTAATACTTTTTTATACGTTCCTTTCATTTATGAACAACAATAATAGTCCGGGGAAGTAAGATCAAAAAATCTATCAACGAGAAAAATAAAAAAAGTAGGGGTCATAATTTTTTTTAAGTAAGTACACTGACCCCTCATCGCTTTCCTAAATTTGTGACCAAATACCGTGAAAGCTCGAAACACAGCTTGCAAGCACATTTTGAAGCACTTAAATTCGATGATTTTTTGCTTATAACTTTTTCTGATGTACTCGCACAAAAAAATAGTAGAAATCAAATTCACAGTAAATTTTATGTCCTACACGATGACGTACGTCGACTTTTGAAATGAAAATTTTTTCGACTCAAAATTTTCCAAAAAATGAAAATTGTATCGAAAGGTCGTGTTTTAACCGGCAACCATACTGAAAATAACCATATCGAGATCAAAACATAGGGGAACATAGATGGTGTGCTATAAAAAATTTACGTATTTTCAGATTTGGAAAATTCAAAATGGCGGCCGCAAAAATCGAATATATATATATTTTTTTTCAATCACGCTTCCTCTTGAAAACATTAACGATATCGAAACGCGGTTGGTTGCAATCGATAGGGGAAAAGTTGTAGTTTTAGGCATAAAATAAAAAAAAAATTTTTTTAATAAATTTTTAAAAAAAGTTATGTAAAAAAATTTATGAATTTTTTTTTATTTTATGCCTAAAACTACTACTTTTTCCCTATCGATTGCAACCAACCGCGTTTCGATATCGTTAATGTTTTCAAGAGGAAACGTGATTGAAAAAAATATATATATATTCAATTTGTGCGGCCGCCATTTTGAATTTTTCAAATCTGAAAATACGTAAATTTTTAATAGCACACCATCTATGTTTCCCTATGTTTTGATCTCGATATGGTTATTTTCTGTATGGTTGCCGGTTAAAACACGACCTTTCGATACAATTTTGATTTTTTGGAAAATTTTGATTCGAAAAAATTTTCATTTCAAAAGTCGACTTACGTCATCGTGTAGGGCATAAAATTTACTGTGAATTTGATCTCTACGATTTTTTTGTGCGAGTACATCAGAAAAAGTTATAAGCAAAAAATCATCGAATTTTGGTGCTTTAAAATGTGCTTGCAAGCTGTGTTTCGAGCTTTCACGGGATTTGGTCACAAATTTAGGAAAGCGATGAGGGGTCAGTGTACTTACTCAAAAAAAATAATAACCCCTACTTTTAAATTTTTCCTCTCTATATACTTACTTCCCCGGACTATAAGTAATTCATTGGATGTTCTAGATTTAGCAGAATGCAAATAATTCAAAGATTTTCATTTATTACTGCAGAAAATTCAACTATCTCATCCATCTTCAAGGGAATAATAAAATCATCTCTAAAGGAAACGGAGGATTAATGACCACTCTTTCTTACCGTTTTCAGATTTTTACCTTGCACGGAAAATCCGACTAATTTTTCACTGTCTATCCTGTTCAAAATCCACTCTTGGGCCGATGAATAAGACGAAACAGTCCAATATTGGTCAGACGGAACGAACCGGATCTAGAAATTAAACATCGTGAAGAAGAGAGATGTACCATCAATCTTCTGATCCTGTCGCACACGACAAAGTAAAAAGCGATCATCAGGAGAGTGTAATAGTGATAAAAGGTAGAGCTCTCAAAAGACCATAAATAGAAATACCGAAAACTCACGAGATACTTAATGGCCTATGACGGGAGAGTTGTTTCGGCACTCTGCCCGAATTAACAAAATGCACATCGGAGCGAACGTTGTGGTGGTCTGGTTTTCAGAAAATATATCCTTTGTTTCTGACAAAATGGATCTATAGCTAAAAGGTTCAATTCTGATATAATATCGCATTATGGTGACAATTTTCTATAATTGAATTTGAACGAATTACTGTCTTATAATTAAATAGTAAAAATTAGTATTTTCCTGGAAATAATAGGCTATTGCAGCGTTTCGAAAGTCAACAGGGGGGCAGAACTAAACTATAAAATTTGGTAATTTTCTACAACTGTCACGTAGATACTTATTGCTTCTATAACACAATGATAAGATCGGTGATGATGTATGGAGCAGAGGAGAACAATCCTAGGGACAATAAAAATTGACGACAGTGAATACAGGCAATAGATGAACTAAGAAATACTGAGAGAAATGGACGGTGAAGATAGAGTGAAAGGAATAAAGAAACGAAGGATAGAATGTCTTGGCCATGTATGGAGAAGAGGAGAGCATGCTATGGTCTGCTCAGTGAAGACCAGCGGAAACCAGGAGGTAGGCGAAGGCGAGGAAGAAACAGATCTAAGTGGCTGAAGGAAGTGGAGGAGGATTCAAGAATGATAAATATCGTTGGATGGAAAGCAAAATCTAAGGACAAGACCCTATGGAGAAAAATGTACGATAAAGTATAAAAATGATGGGGAATTATCCATCCAAGAAAGCGGATATAGAGAGCATTTATGCAGCGCAACCCCACAAATGGTGTCTAGCCATTGTTTATATCAATATTGGCATCTGCAGCGGCTCCCATCAAACCAAATGAATTTCAATTTGATATCAGAGTTTATTTTCGAGGAAAAACGAAACTATCAAAATTTGGTTAAAATTTTTCAACCGCCTCCTTTTGCACGTAGATATTTTTTTCGTGGTTTTTGAAAATTTGTTCAACTCTATAGTTTATGCAGATAAATTAAGCCCGCGCTGCACTTTATGAGAACTATAGGCGTCCGAAATTAAGATCGTAGCGCCGGAACGGCTAATATCGGTACTAGAGCATGGGAGATTAGCTGTTTGTTTACATTGTTTGTAATGGTATTTACGCTCATTTCATTTTGAGTTTTCGAACGTTTAGCTTCGTAATTTGTGTTTTTTTGGACTTCGTATTTTCTAGTGGTTCATTTTGTTTCGATTGAGGACAATATTATCTCTGTTCAACAGTAGATAACCTACCTACATCAAGTTGAAATTTACACTGAGTTTTTATCATTGAACATGAAAATCAATAATAAAATAAAGTAGAGGACGAATAAATTAATTGGTTGAAGGAACTATGTATACCTCATGAAAAGGCTGTATGATAGAACACCAACTTATTTAAAAAATAAAAAAACTTTCAAACGTTTCAAAGAAAACATCTCTGACATGTCTACTTTCATTACCAACTGAAGAATTTTTGAGTATAATGGACAAAACTAAGTACTTACCAGCAAAACTGAAAGAAACGACATGAAATAAAAGAAGAATTGATATAAATACTCTGCTTGAATGGTTTGAACGTAATGAGTTATTATATTTTTTGAATTTTCCTGCCGTATAACAGCTATCCTAAAAGTACGGTGGACTTCTGAGAGTCTGGTTTTTTTTATAGAATCTCTGTTTTCCTGATTATATAATTGAATATATTAGTTTTTACCTAGCTATAGAATCAAGATTTATTTCATATTCTTGATGTTATGATAAACTGTTATTTTGGTTGTGCAAATAAACATCATTTGTTATTATTATTTTAATAGTATCTCTGGTTGTTACATGAAAGAAAATACAATAATCTATAATATCTGGATGATGGCCCAGGTTCAGATTCCGATAAAAGTGGAAGATTTTTCGTTGGAATAGCATTGGACTTCAAAAACTCTACGTTTTCGGTTAGCTGAAAATTGCACATCATTAGTTGGTATAATTCTATATGGAAAAATCCACAAACTTACTGCAGGGAAAATAATTATTCTCAGTAAACTGTAAAGAACAACTCTCTTATGTTCAGACATTTTTTTCAATCTTCAAGTTATGAATCCACACCTTTCTTCTGTCCATCATTTCCTTGTTTCCCAACTTTGTTTGGAATGCAACTTTGAATTGTCCAGCTTTCGGAAAGGTATGTAAGCTATATTCGGGTTTTTTTTTGCCCAAGATGAACAATAGGATACACAACAATAGTGATTCATCTCTTCTGAACGTTTGTAAACGATCCAAAATACAATTAAAACTCAACAACTTCTCATATAAAATACACGTAAACAGATGTAAACAAAGCAATCTATCTCCCATGCTCTAGTAATATTCGACACCGGTAGGGGGCGTATCGCTTATTATGTTTTTCCTATTCCGTTCGAATCACATATCAATGTAATTTTTTTTCATAAATTTTTTTTTTTCCAAGTTTCATTTCGGTTTGATATCACAACGCGGTTCCTCGAAGAATAATTTATTCCATTCGAATCGCATATAGACGCGATGTACACTGCGCGAAAAATACGACATGAGTGATAGAGCCCAGCAGCTCACGCTCTTGTTTTAATTTCGATTAGTCGAAATGGTAATGTTGGTCAAATGATCGTATTTATATTTCTCAGTTTTACATTTCGCTTTCTCTTTTGCATGTATAATGTCGTGTAACGACGAAATAATAGGATTTTTCTCCGATCGTGGGAAAAGTGACACTATTTTGACCTGTTTTCTATGCGAAAAGCTCAACATTCCAGAATAGTGGTCAGTTGCTAAGCAATTAGAAAATAACAGTGCGGAATATTCTTACCGCACTGCTGTAGCGTGCGGTAATGTAACTAATGGATTATTAAATTAAAATGAAACAAACTATGGTTTTAATTTTTATAATTGTTGTTAATATTTACATTTTTTGTATCCTGTAGCTTGACGTTTTAAAACTGCCCTCAGTTTTTGGTACTGGGCAATATTAATATTATTTTTAACAGACAAAGTTGATCGAAGCATGGAATAATGTGCCCTCAACGTCGAAGATTTCATTGTTTTAGCCAATTCAGCAACATACGCAATCAGTACATTCTCAGAAAAGGATACACTGTTGTTTTTTCTACAAAAATTCATGAAGCGTTGGTACGCAAGTTCATACTTCTCTCTGGATTTCGCCGGAAGTAAATTAAGTGAAGCCACGTTCGCGGCTTCTACTAGTTCAGGAGTCGTGCAAGACAACAAATAATCACTATCAGTGTTCATGTTTACTAATTCTTTTTTAATTCCTGATAAAATACAACGAATCAAACAAAACCAGCTTTAAAATTATTTTACTTTTGTCATAACAGAGTAATTTCCATGGTTACTACTTCTATATTTCAATATGAACATAGAGAAACCTATTTAAACTTACTTGATTACATCTTGGATGAAATATTT
>JARQZK010000006.1:277500-385000 GCA_030704885.1 Cynegetis impunctata | reverse complement strand
AGGTTACACTGGTCGGAACTTTAATAGATTAACATTACTACGTATTATTAGAGGAAGGCAGTGTCTACAATATCAGAGTTGAAAGATTATTTATAGTTTTCTTTCTCTTTCTACATAGCAAAAGTAATTAAAAAAAAAAAATTAATTTATTGATTTGAAGGGAACTGGTGAAATTTTTTCTACTTTTCCTGTTTTATCTATGAACTTTTTTAAAACTAATGTGTTTTTTATTACTTTTGCAATGTATAAAGAGAAAGAAAACTATAAATAATCTTTCAACTCTGATATTGTAGACACTGCCTTCCTCTAATAATACGTAGTAATGTTAATCTATTAAAGTTCCGACCAGTGTAACCTTAGCCACATACTTTGTTGACAGTGACATTCTGACATTTCTGATATTTGCCGGTACAACGGAGTTAACACATTTTAATAATTATCCTAATTTAATCATGCAATGTTTGTAAGAATCTATAATCAACAAAGAAACTATTAGGAGTAATGTATATAATTTTAAATTGTTTTAATGTTTGACGTTTCTTTTGTCCATTTTACACAAACTTGTTCAAAATCTTCAACATCAGGTATGAGGTTATGGAAGAAATTAATCCTGAAAACTTTGATAGCCAACATTTAGAGTTTTAATGCTAATTCTGATAAGTTAAATTTAAGAGACCGAATGTATCCATGACCTGTAAATGGAATGTTTTCATAATTTGTAGTTTTTTCCTGAGGAAGTCTGTAAACACAGACGAAAGCTTGAACTTGGAATAAAGGCATAACTTTAGAAGCACCCTAGATCTTTTATTGCTTCCTCTATAATACTGGGGTATCCCATCGTTACACCTTCGATCTAATTTATATATATATATATATATATATATATATATATATATATATATATATATATATATATATATATATATATATAAATATATATATATATATATATATATATATATATATATATATATATATATATATATATATATATATATATATATATATATATATATATATATATATATATATATATGAAGGAAAAATATGACTTTTGTGTCGTGATAGCAGCTCAGCTGCTATCTTTCGTTGTTATAGTTCAGAGCAGGGATGTAACGGAGGTAGTTTTATCGGAACCGAAGTCGGAGTCGGAGTTTTTAAATTTGATTTATCGGAGTCGGAACCGGAGTCGGAGGCGGAGGCAGGGCCAAATGTGGTGGCAGGAGAGAGATTTTTTATTAAAAACAGATTCATTTTATTGATATTAAGCCGCAAAATACAAAACAAGTGACTGTAACGTATAAACACGTCATGTGCGTAACAAACTAACATCACGTGAAAAAACAATCGACGATAGAGCGCACGTAGCGGTGGCGGGGGATTCTCCCCGCGACATGTATGAACTATGAATGTGCGTAGCGGTCGGTCGACGCAGGCCGCTGAGCTATTTGTTATGCTTGGACCTCCGATTAAAACCTACGATTCAAAAGTTTCGGATCCGAAGTCGGAACCGAAGGTGTAAAAATAATCGGAAGTTCCGACTTAACGGAGTCGGAGTCGAAGCTACGTAACATCCCTGGTTCAGAGTGATTTTTTTTATCATACTTCAAAGCTTTTCTAAAACCTGATTCTGAATAAAAGTTTTCTAAAGTGAGCAAAAAAAAAGGGGCATATATATATCCTTCAATTAGAGAATTCAGTTGTGTAACACATAAAAATTTCATTCGAAAATTACCAAAGATGCGAAAGAAAGTACAATTTTGTTAAAAGTTATATGAGTAGTTGATAGATAAATCAGTCTGTAAGTGCGCCCACTCAACATAAAATGGCAGATAATGCCCTTTTGGTATTTCAAGTATTTAAGGTTGCCTATCTTATTTCATTTAGATACGTTGAAATTGAATAATTTTTTATATCATCAATTTACTTCTCCTCTGGAAATAACATATCGGAAACAATATTGATGAATTCATGCGAAATTTTTTTGTGGTAGAAGAATAAGATCATATGGTTGAAAAAATTTTTTTTAGGTTACACTGAGTGAAAAGGATCTAGATTCTAAAGATATAACTGCAATGCCATTTTGTCATAGCCAGCTAGGTATAAACTTCGTCTATGCTAAAGAAGTGGAATAGCTGCTTCATACATTTTTCACGAATAATTATCTCTTCTTTAGAATTATTTATATTAGAATTCATATATTATTAGACACTTCGAGGTAAATTGAAACTATTCAAACAATGACTTTTTCAGGAGTGCAAAGTATATTCAGAATTTAGTAGAACAAACCCAAATTTTCATTGGGGCGATTTACAGTGTATCATATTTTTCGATAACAATATTAACAAGAAAAGATACAATCAGAGCATAATGGGAAAATTGGGTGAAACAGTAATTCAATTATTCAAAAACTATCAAAGATGCAAGAAAAAACATAGTTTTATCTAAAGGGACGTGAGGAGTTGATGGATGAAATGTTTATTTTTCAGCCTATAATTGCGCCCGCTCAACAAAAAAGATTGTTTATATATACAGAATGATCCAAAATCCAGAATAAAGTCAGAAAATTTCGAGAGGTTATTCTTTGAGACATTTTAAGAAAGAAAATTTTTATGAATTTAAAAAAAATGTCCGCAAATGCTTCCTCACCGCATACAGGGTGTTGAAGTTTAAAAAAATTTTTTTTTTAAATATCTTCTTAACTAAGATAGCTCTCAAAATCAACTTTAGAACATTGTTATAGCTCCTTAAACTCTATAAACTAATTTTTTTCAAAACTTTTAAGGACCGGAGAATAAGGGAGGGAAGTACCGTGGGTTTCAATTAACCATATTTTTGAGGAAGGTCTTTATTGGTAAATAAAAATTTGATAAATGATAAATTTGTAATTTTTTAAATTAATTTTGTTTCTTGCTCCAATTCGATATGCTTGAGAATATCGAATTGAAGCAAGAGACAAAATGTATTCGATAGAATTCAAATTCATTGCTAATCTCTCTTCTATTCATCAATAATGCCCTCCCTCGAAAATATGGGTTAATGAAACTCACGGTACCACTGTATTCTCCGCCCCTGAACAATTTAAAAAAAAAAAGTTACAACACTAGTGTATTAAGGTTGGGAAGCTATAACAATGTTCCTAAGTTCATTTTGATAGCTTTCGGGGTTTCGAAGATGTTTAAAAAAATTTAATTTTTTTTTCAAACTTCAACATCCTGTATTTCGGTAAGGAATCATTCGCGGACATACATTCATAGTTACTCTTTTTCTTAAAATGTCTTCAGGAATAACCCCTTGAAATTTTATATAATCTCTTGATAATTATTAGCAATAACAGGCTGGTTGAATCTTAAAAAACTCGATTTAATTAATAAGTTGACGTTTCACTATGACATTCATAGTTATTCAAAACTTATGAAAAAAATTGAAAATTCTTTGACATTTATTGACTTGAAAAAATTGAATAGATAAGTTTGATCTGTTTTGTTAAAAATTCTTTCGGATGTGGCTGTTCTTTGTTATTTATTACGTGCTATTCAGTCTAATATTAACATTCAAAATTGTTATCATTAGAAGGCAAGGGAAACTACAGAAACCTTTACCTATGTAATGTTCGAAAATAATAATAATAGGGTACTATTTATTTAATAGAAAAGAAATTAGTCACGGGAAAATATTAAAAAAGTAGAGCAGAATTATCGGTATAGAACGTTTATATGGAAGCAGCCGTTGACACGTGTTTCGGACTCTTTGGTCCTCATCAGAACGGCGTAGCTAAGTATTGGATTGAAAATTTGGAGATGAAAATAGTTTAATAAATAAAATCCTCTGTTATGGAAGAAAATCACTTATTTGTGGTTTATTGTTTGAACTCTCCGGTATGGGAGATTTGGTCAAACTTTGCCACGGAGGCGATTAATTCCATCCGAGAGATCTCAGAAAGAGTAAATTAATATTAAAAAGAAAATTAGTTTTTGGGAAAATATTAAACAAGTAAAGCAAAAATTATCGGTATAGTTCGTTTATATGGAAGTAGCCGTTTTTAATGAAATTTTTATAATAAAAATCCTCTGTTATGGGAAGAAAAATCACTTTATTTTGTGGTTTATTGTTTGAACTGCCTCCGGTATAGGAGAGTTGGGCAAACTTTGCCACGGAGGCGATTAATTCCATCCGAGAGATCTCAGAAAGAGTAAATTAACATTAAAAAAGAAAATTAGTTTTGGGAAATATTAAACAAGTAAAGCAAAAATTATCGGTATAGTTCGTTGATATGGAAGTAGCCGTTTTTAATGAAATTTTTATTTAGAAATTCAAATTTTTTAAATGAAAAGAGGTACTTACAATATAAAACAATGTAGTTTGGGATCATTGCCATATTTTCAGCTTAGTTATGTCATAGTGAAACGTCAACTTATTAATTAAATCGAGTTTTTTAAGATTCAACCAGCCTGTTATTGCTAATAATTATCAAGAGATTAAGAATAAATCACAGGCAACAACAATTCGAATAAATAATTAAATATTGCAAGCTGAAAATATGGCAATGATCCCAAACTACATTGTTTTATATTGTAAGTACCTCTTTTTATTTAAAAAATTTGAAATTCTAAATAAAAATTTCATTAAAAACTGCTACTTCCATATAAACGAACTATACCGATAATTTTTGCTTTACTTGTTTAATATTTCCCAAAACTAATTTTCTTTTCTAATGTTAATTTACTCTTTCTGAGATCTCTCGGATGGAATTAATCGCCTCCGTGGCAAAGTTTGACCAAATCTCCCATACCGGAGAGTTCAAACAATAAACCACAAATAAGTGATTTTCTTCCATAACAGAGGATTTTATTTATTAAACTATTTTCATCATCCAAATTTTCAATCCATACTTTAGCTAAGCCGTTCTGATGAGGACCAAAGAGTCGAAACACGTGTCAACGGCTGCTTCCATATAACGTTCTATACCGATAATTCTGCCTCTACTTTTTTAATATTTTCCCGTGACTAATTTCTTTTCTATTAAATAAATAGTACCCTATTATTATTATTTTCGATAAGCATTAGCATAGGTTAAAAGGTTTCTGTAGTTTCCCTTGCCTTCTAATGATAACAATTTTGAATGTTAATATTAGACTGAATAGCACGTCATAAATAACAAAGAACAGCCACATCCGAAAGAATTTTTAACCAAAACAGATCAAAATCTTATCTATTCAATTTTTTCAAGTCAATAAATGTCAAAGAATTTTCAATTTTTTTCAAAAGTTTTGAATAACTATGAATGTCATAGTGAAACGTCAACTTAATTAATTTTAAATCGAGTTTTTTTAAGATTCAACCAGCCTGTTATTGCTAATAATTATCAAGAGATTAAAAATAAATCACAGCAGACAACAATTCGAATATATATTATATATATATATATATAAATATATAAAATATATATATATATATATATATATATATATAAAAAATATATATATATATATATATATATATATATATATATATATATATATATATATATATATATATACATATGTGTGTGTGTGTCTGTGTGTCTGTGTCTGTGACACTTTCTACAATTACTTCAAAGAAATTTGAAAATGTTTATTTTAATCTCTACTAGAGTTAGTATGAGAGTTTCTTCACAATATACACTCATCAGTTTGATCATGATTCTTTGCAAAGACATATTACTATGGAAATAATCTTCATATGTTCTTCGATATCAACTGGTAATTGACCGATCGGTTGTATTTATGCAACACAATGCACATCAACATGAAGACTATATAACTCCGTTATTTTATTCATGCAACTTGCCTGGATCGCCGTAAAATATTAGCATTTTTTATGATTTAATATAAAGATCGATCTGTACTAGAGCGTAGTTTCGAGTTGCGAATGAGTAGAGAGAAGGTAGTGATACTTATTCCAGTTTTCGGTTCAACGACTTCATTTTTAATCTAAATCCAGTTACAGTTACAGTCCGAATTGATGAGGCGATGGTCAGATTCACCGCTATTTCAGACAGAGACTGTACGAGATATAGTAAAGACTATTTAACTGCTGTATGGAGCATTCATATCATGTATATTTTTGACAAGATGTGAACATAAGAGAAAAATTTTAATGATCTCCTTTGTCACATGAAGTGAACATGGGGGCGTTCAAGTATTACGTAACGCAATTTGGGGGGAGGGGGGTCTTGTAAAACGTTACGCTGCGTTACAGGGGTGGGAGGGGGTTCGAACCAAGCGCTACGTAACATTGATTTTTATTGAAATAAAAAACTAGAGAATTTGAATCTCCGAAGTTGTTAACTCTTTTCGTTTATTTTTTACGGGGAATCCTTCGATTGTATTGTAAGTCAGTTTTATTTTGTTGTCCCAAGTTGGCAACTCTATCCGTTTATGTTTTATGGGGAATACCTCGACTGTATTATTCGTCATTTATATTTTGTTTCCATTGCCAGTTTTCATTTAGTGTTTTAAACACGTAACACAGGAGCGAAACTACGAAACTATCTACTTACATACATACGAACATATATATATATATATATATATATATATATATATATATATATATATATATATATATATATATATATATATATATATATATATTATATATATATATTATATATATATATATATATATATTATATTATGATATATATATATATATATATATATATAAATATATATTTATATATATATATATATTATATATATATATATATTATATATACAAATGTAGAGAAAGAGAGACTTTTGAAATTGGGTTTTTGATGCCAAGCATCCTGAAATGTCATGAAACGAAAAACTATCTTGGGCCTAGGTCCTACTTTGCTAATCGCGCCCATTTCAATAAGCAGGTTTTCAAAGAGAAAACCTGCTAATAAGCGAAAATTGAATAATGCATGAGAAAAATAATGGTGAATGAAGTTAGCTAAAAATGTAAGCAACGACAGGGCTGAGTCAGGAAAACGGCATAATTAAATGTAAGATTAGTAGTAAAAGTTTATTAGGACAAATTTGAGCCCTTTTCAACATATCACATTATGTATGATTGTTTATTAAATAAAAATCTCTTGTTTTGTTTATTATTAACGAAAACACGATTAAAACAATAAAAACGGTATTTTAGCAACTTTCCAGTACTTTGCGCAACATATTTGTGACTTTTAGGTAAAAATGGTCGCTTGGGTGTTACGTAACGTTTATAGGGGGGAGGGGGAGGAAGGGTCCATGAAAACGTTACGGAGCGTTACATAGGGGGGAGGGAGGGTCAAAAATCTTCAAAAATTGCGTTACGTAATACTTGAACGGCCCCCAAGGAAAACATTCAATAATTCAAAAATTATCTTGGGAGGGAGCTGGTTATATGTATTCCGCGACGCAAAATGCAACAGTGAATTATAGAAAATATCAAGTCACCCAAAATCTTCATACAGCTGTTTCGATCTTATTAAATAATCTGTTCAATGTAGCATACTTGACTCGAAGTGAATTAACATATTTTCAAGTATTCTCCAACAAAATTCGCAGCTGAACTACTATATGGTTAACAACTTATAGCCGTTCGCCTTTCGGTCTAAACAGTGAATTGTTGGATTCTAATATCTTTGGCGGAAGGCGTTATGGGTTGTATTTGTATTGGTAAACAATAAAGAATAAATCATTTCACAATCAAGTATGCTGCACTGAAGAGATCTAATAAGATCGAAACAGCCGTAATCAGATCTTGAATCGGGGTGACTTGACATTTCCTATATATATTTATATCTATATATATATATATATATATATATATATATATATATATATATATAATATAATAAGTTTATATAACTTGATATCCTCCAATTGAGTTCACTTCCTTGACATTTTTTTAACATTTGCGTCGTCCTGCAAAAGCTACTATAGTTTTCATCTTCTTCATATATATATATTATATATATTATATATATATATATATATAGTATACGTATATACTATAATTATATATAATATATATATATAAGATATCATATTTTTTTTATATATTTATATATTTTTAATATTTATATATATATATATATTATATATATATATTAATATATATCATATTATATATATATATATATATATATATATATATATATATATATATATATATATATATATATATATATATATATATAAAGAAGATGAAACTATAGTAGCTTTTGCAGACGTCGCAAAATTTAAAAAATGCAAGGAGGTGAACTCAATGGAGGATATCATACGGATTGTTCAATTTGTTTTTTCCAACGTGCAGGGGTGGTTAGTTGATAATCAGTTAGTCTTGAACGTGGAGAAGACAAATTTAATTTTGTTTGGGTCAGTACGTAACCATTTTACAAGCCCAGGGCAGGTTTCTTTAAATGAAGTAAACGTATCCTTTACGGACAAAACAAAAATGCTAGGAATTCAGTTGGATAGTTCTTTAAACTTTTTTTCCCATATAGATCTTGTTTGTAGTAAACTGTCCAGGATGTGCTACGTCTTAGTCGTAGTGCTGATTCTGAAACACTTCTTATCGCGTACTATAAAAACGTATACTCAAATTTGAAATACGGTATTGTAGCGTGGGGTGGAAGCTCACGGCTGCAGAGAGTATTTATAATGCAAAAACGCATAATAAGGACAATGTTCAAGATCGATTTCATGACAACTTGCAAAGGCATTTTTAAGGGCAATAAACTACTAACTGTATATGGCATATACATTTATGAATGTGTCTTGTTTGTATATAAAAATGAAGATAAATTTAAAAAATTTAACTTTAATCATAAATACCCCACCCGATATGGTGACATGAAATTGGAGATACCAGCCCACAAAAAAGCTCTCACTGAAATAGGGCCGCATTATGCGTCTATAATGTTTTATAACAAAATTCCAGATGAGTTCAAGTCCTGCAGGATAAAACAATTTAAGGGAAATTTATTTAAATATTTATGTGATATTGAGCCGAACTCATTAAGTGAGTTTTGAAATTTGTAGCGTATTTTATTGTATGTTTTAAAACTGATGTAATTTTTAATACGATTGTGATATTTTTGTATATTATTTTAAGTAAATAATTTGACGTGGGTACTTAATTATGTAATTGAAACTCAAATAAAGCTCTCTCTCTCTCTATATATATTCAGCTTCCATGGAAAATTGTTTGATTATTTTTTAATTATTGAAGAATTTTCCTCGTTCTCTTTATGTTGAATATAAAATTAACCAAGGTCAACTAGCACATTTTTCATGAATTGATTGCTTTACTCTGTGTTTTTAGTCCAAATGAATTGAAATTAGATCAGTCACCCCGTAGACAGAAAGATCGCATTAGTTCATAAAAAATTGCACTTTTCTGATTTTTTGTGGGGTTAGGATAGATATCAATAATGTAATCCAAGGTTTGCAACTCCGAAGGACCTGTGTTAACTGCTAGGTGCCCGAGAAACCTCGAATATTTCGAAATTTTAGTTTTTGACTTACAACATTCAAGTCAATTTTTCAAATTCAAACACAACTGCAACAAGAAAGTTATTATAGTGATAGATCTGATATTCCTGCCGATGTGTTGAAGTCAGCGGAAGCCATTCGCTTATTGCTTACCTCTCACCTGTACTACTAGACGAAGAAGAATATGTTGGATTGGATGATTGGTGTTGAAAAATATTCAGGTATAAGATCCCGTTACTCTTACGTATTTGAGGAAAAAATCGAAAACTATGAAGTTGTCAAACCTGTGGTCAAAGTTTTCCGTGATAAAATTAATTTCAGTTGTCATCAAGAACGCACATATAGGTGACTTAACCAAAGTGAAATGATTTCTCAAAAGAGAAAGTGCTGACTATAAGCTTAAAAAAACCGGCCAAGTGTGGGTCGCACTCGCGCAAGAAGGGTTCCGTATCATTGACAATGCCCCCCTCAAATATTCATTTTATTTTAATTTTATTATTTATTATTAAAGTAAAAATATAACTGAGTATTTTGTGCATATTTCAAGTGCCTGCCTGTTGCCGTTATATGAGGGCCCCTCTGATAAATATTTATTATATATTGTTTTTATAATTGTGAAAATTTCAACTTTCTAGCTATCGCGGTTTTTGAGATACAGTCTGGTTTCAAACAGACGGACGGACAGACAGACAGCGAAGTAATAGGGTCCCGTTTTTAACCTTTGGGTACGGAAAAGCAAACGTTTTCACGAGAAGGCAACTGAATTTTTCATGATGCTGCCGATGAAAAATTTTTATTAATGAAAGAAGTAGAGATGATGTTTTTGAAATATGTTTAATGAAAAAGTATATATTTTTTTCATTAGATATGTTAATAATATCATAAGTTGATCAATTATCTGCAATGTTTTAATTGATCATAATAAAAATAATGGAAAATTAAGTTTGGTATATTTACTGAAATTGAATTGTAATTATTAATAGTTTAATATTGTAATTAATACTATAATATGTATTATTGTTATTAATACCTGTTTTAGACGTACATTCATCTTAAGCACATATTAAATAGACTGACTAATATTCGAATCAATATTGAAAATACAGGCAAATTATTGAAGGGAAGTACCAAATAATCTAAGTAACAAATTCCCAAAAAAAAATACCAACCTGCACCTCATCCTTATTTTGAATGCCCAGGAAAGAAACCCTATATATTCTGTTGCATTATGTAGGAATGTCTAAATCCGGTCCACTGGATGTATTTATAATAATACATAAAATGACCAAGAAAAATTTTTCAATCATTTTTAAATTATGAAACAATCTTCCAAGGAATCTCGTTAAATGAATTATGCGACGGGAAATCTGCATTCACAAAGCAACAGGATTTTCATACAGCTGTTTCGATCTTATTAGATCTCTTCAATGCAGCTCACTTGACTCGGAGTGAATTAACATATTTCTTACTTCTTCCTAATACAAATCGCAGCTGTACTATACTATATGGATAACAATCCATAGCGCCCTACACCTAAGATATTGGGAACCAATAATTCTCCGTTTAGAACGAAAATACAGAATTCCGTCGAGAGAACAATAATTACTGACATGAAGATGTCTAATCTGCAATAGTGGCGTATGGGAGTAGAATAGAAAAAATAGTATTTGTTCTCTACGCGGAATTTTGAATTGTCGGTCTAAACAGTGAATTGTTGGGTCCCAATATCTTTGGCGAAGAGCACTATGGGTTGTTATCCCTATATAGTCCAAGATCCCAGAGCCGCCAGACGTTACTTATTTTCTCAGCAATAATATGTATGGGATGGAGTAGTGCTCGTATGTACTTTCAGTGTATGGATACCTACTACCTTGTGCCGACGGCTAATTTTCAGGTATCAGGTGCTAAAGGTGGAAAAAACTCAACTCACTTTTCTTATTTTCTCAGTCTTGATTTTTATATATGATACTCAGGGAACTATTTCAATACCATATGCAAGCAGCCAGACCGATCGTGTGGGCCAAACATCCCGCCAGACGCAAATAGAGTGTCCCTATGAGTATGAAAGTATGAGTGAAATGTCAAGACACTAAGTATAGAAGGGAGATCGATGCGCATAGATAATCTTTTTTTTTTTATCGAGGTGAAAACTTCAAAAGCGATACCGGTTGCGAGCCCGGCCTGTGTGGGATTCAATAGTTGATATATATATAAATATATATCAACATTGCCTACACTCTAAAAACACCTCTGTTCTTTCGGTTTCCGGGCATTAGCCTACTAAACCTCCAGTCTCGCACTTAGATTAGGACTCTCGTGCTGCGGTCAGCACTAGAGCCTGTTCCCTTCCTTGTGTCTATATTTCAAGACCCAAGTGTATATCTCTCTGCGTCGCGTCGCATTAATTTTGAAATCAAGTAAACATACCTGACGACTGCCCGTGGCATTCTCTGTCGACATAAAGTATGTTCGCTTCATCCCAGGTTGCTTCGATCTTGAACAATGCTCATCACTCCGCACTCGAGATCCAACATCCATTTTCACACTCGTCGCCTGTAACTGCCATTACTCTGACATCGAGATCCAATATCCATCTTCACTCTCGTCATCTGCAACGAGCATCATTCGTCTTCGAACCTGACGATCCGCTTCCATCCCACCGTGCCGTCCTCTGTTGGGCGCTGCTCCTTACTAGCGAACCGATGAAGAACGTGTCTGATGGACAATCTCTCAGCCCATCTAGGTTCTTCTTCACTCCTGGTCGTCTTCAGTTTCAGTCGCTTGCCGCCAAATTCACCGCTTTCCCAGGGCGATGCTGCTTCCTCGGTGGTCTGGTCTCGAATGTGTATAGATAATCACTATCGCACTCAAATGAGCAAATCGTGATATTTCGCTCATACTGTCATACTCATAGGGACACTTTATTTGAGTCTGGCGGGATGTTTGACCCATACGATCGGTCTGGCTGCTTGCATAAGGTATTGAAATAGTTCCCTGAGTATCATATATAAAAATCAAGGCTGAGGAAATAAGAAAAGTGAGTTGAGTTTTTTCCATCTTCCGCACCTGATACCTGAAAGGTGGCCATCGGCACAAGGTAGCAGGTGTCCATACACTGAAAGTACATACGTGCACTACTTCATTCCATACATATTATTGCTGAGAAAATAAGTAACGTCTGGCGGCTCGGGGATCTTGCTCTAATAGTAGTTTGGCTGCGATTTATATTGGGAAATAAATAGAAATATGTTAATTCATTCCGAGTAAAGTAAGCAGCACTGAAGAGATCCGATAAGATCGAAACAGCTGTATGCAGATCTTGATTCGGCGTGACTTGACCTTTTCTATAATTCACTGTTGCATTCTAAATGCAGATTTCGTGTTAAGGAATATATATAATCAGCTCCCTTGGAAAGGGGGATTGATAATTTTTAAATTAAATAAAGAATGTTCTATGTGATATATAAAATTGACTATGGTCAACTAGTACATTTTTCATTAATAGATTATTTTTAATGACAATATATTTTTTTGTGATAGTAGATAATCACAATGAATTTAATTTTTCATCATTTTCACGTAGAGGATATTTTTAGGGTTCTGTACCCAAAGGGTAAAAACGGAACCCTATTACTAAGACTTCGCTGTCTGTCCGTGCGTCTGTCGGTCACCAGGCTGTATCTCAAGAACCGAAATAGCTAGACAGTTGAAATTTTTAGAAATTTGTATTACTGTTGTCGCTATAACAACAAATACTAAAAACAAAATAAATATAAAAGGGGAGCTCCCATACAACAAACGCGATTATTTTGACCTTTTTTGCTTGATATCAATAATGGCAACAGGTAGGCACTTGAAATATTCAGTTGGATGTTTACTTCAATAATAAGTAATAAAACTAAAATAAAATAAATATTTAAGGGGGGTCCCATACAAAAAACGCCATATTTTGCCTATTTTTGCTCGATATCAATAGGTAAACGATAACAGGTAGGCACTTGAAATTTTTACAAAATACCTAATTATATATTTACTTTAATAATAAATAATAAAATTAAAACAAAATAAATATTTGAGGGGGGCATAGTCAATGGTACGGAACCTTTCGTGCGCGAGTCCGACTCGCACTTGACCGATTTTTTCAAGATACATATTAGTACGAATTTCAGTCAATGAAAATAAAATTGCCAAGCTCCCAGGAAATTGACGAACCGCCAAGGTTAAAGTACCTGAACACTATTTATCACCTACCCATGCATAATACGACATTCCGAAGCTCATTCGCCAGTGAAATTATGGGACAAATGCACACCGAAAGTATATGTACACAATAACAAATCATTAAGGAGAAAAAAAGGCATCATTCATCCCATAAAACCGCTGTAAGCCCACAAACAAAACATCGTAGAATTGAGTTTTCAGGTAGACAGAAGGATGGTAAGTTTGTCGACCTTTTTGGCAACAACCGAAAGGTTTCGAAATTGCAGCTTGTGCCAGTTCCGAGAAATGCACGCATCTTTGCATCTCTACCCGGTGTCCCAACTGTTCCGCCAACATGCAATAACAAATAATTGAAAAAAGAAAACGCCTGCCAGCTGCCGAACGGGGAAAGCTCACTCTTTGTTCGTTTGGTATAAGTATATACTATTCAAACTCAAAAAGGGATCGATTAATCTTAATTTCAAATTGACATTATCTTCAAATCAATTGTTATGAAAATAAATTGTTGTAGGTACTTAATATATATATAGAGATTCTTAGAAATTAAACAGCTGTGTATTTTCGATGTTAATATATTATTTATGAAATTACAATGATGAGAAATCAGGAATACTGAATGTTTAAACAAAATAAAACATATTTGGTTTTAGTTTCAATATTATTAGAGAAACACATGTTTGATTTTAACGGTTATTACCTATATTTGACTCTATGACGCGGCGTTTCAACCCCACACTGGTTTCTTCGAAGAGAAATGATTTTAGTTTCACGATCAGGTTGGATTACTTCTTTTTTCTGATGACACCGATGATGTGGTTGTTGCGGTATTCTTGGATCTTCGGAGGGCCTTCGAAACTATAGATAGTTTAATATTATTAGAAAAACTGAAAAAATACGAAATTGTACAGCACGCCTTGGAATGGTTAGGAAGTTACCTTCAAGATAGATCACAAATAACTGTTTTAAATGATGTTCAATCTAAATCATTAAATATTTATAAAGGTGTACCTCAAGGTAGTATAATGGGCCCATTGCTTTTTATACTGTATGTTAATGACCTACCAAGAGTTTTTAAACATTGTTCAATAAAGATGTTCGCTGATGATACATTGATATACATAACGGCGACAAATATAGAGGAAGCTTTATTGAAGTTAAATGAGGATGTGGAAGCAGTTACAATTTATCTCCAGAGTAATGTTCTAAAATTGAACACCAAAAAAAACTAAAGCAATGTTAATTGGCAAAGAAAAATTTTGGAGACAACTGAATAGTAACCAAGATTATAAAATAATTGTGGAAAATGAAATTGTGGAAATAGTTGAAGAGGTTAAATACTTAGATATAAATATAGATCGTAAGCTCAACTTTAAAAAACATACCTATACGAAATGTAATTCTGAAAATTTCCTATAAAACTAACTTTTTGGCCAGAAATAATAGTGATGTGGATGAAAAGTCAAGAATAATTCTCTATAATGCTTTGATTCTTCCACATTTACAATACTGTTCTAGTTTGCTGTATTTTTCTTCAAAGAATAACCTAAGACAATTGCAAATCTTGGAAAACAGAAGCATGCGCAGTATATTAAAAGCTTACAAATACACACCCATCAAACACTTACTGAAAGCACTAGACTGGTTGAATATAGAAAAACTTCTAAAGTACCAAGTTTTGAAATATTTATTCTAATTACAAACGCGTCTAGATTAAAGACGATGTCTGCACGTTAGAGCTTGCACAATATATGTATCCCTCCAGAGTAGTTCGTTGCCATATTCTCACACAGCAAAAGATTTTAAGTAAAAATGTACCACGATAGCATGTTGCCATTTTACCCCATATCATGGCAATATGGCATCATACGATAGGTAATATGGCAACATGATACTCTCTTGAGAAATAAACTTTGATATGAAATTAAAAAAAAACTTTTTATTTTTTACAACATAACACACACACACACACACACACACACACACACACACATATATATATATATATATATATATATATATATATATATATATATATATATATATATATATATATATATATATATATATATATAATTAAATCTTATGTTTTCAGACCTATAGAGATACTTGGTACTTGATCTGGAACACAATCTGAACAATATATATTTCATGGAGTACATATCTTGTGAAGCCAATGATTACATTGCAGCCAATCATATTTTGGACCTTTATTATCAAAATAGTATCCACTGCATTGTGTACAATATTCTGATTCATCAATAAAAAATGATGAGGCTTAATACCCCATATTGCATCTTATGATAAATAAAATTGAAACACATAGGTATTTATTACGCGTATAACGGAGTGTTCAGCCAAAGAAAAGTAAGGTTTTGAATCAATCTTTATCATACTCCTATAAATTAACGAAATCTACATGGAACTTCCTTCACGACTATATATAACTTAACATTAGAATATATTTTACACGGTGGTTACCTTTATATTGACGTTATTCAGTAACAAACTAATATATTCGATTTGTGACCGATTCAGACATGTTTCCTATCTGGCACTAATAGGTATGGCTGAATGTACATTGTTGCTAAATGTTGATTTTGAACTAAAATATCAAACTGCGGCGTATTACCCAGCGTGGCATATCCTCCCAATTTACTCTATGCTGTTCAAACAAAGAAATAAAAATATTGAACATTCAAATTTTCGTATAAACAATGAACACCATGTAAAAAGTATAACAGGTGAAGTACCTAGGCCTTGTTTTAGAATCCACGTTGGAGACGACATATTGACTACTTAAAAGATAAGATTGCCCCTATGTACACAATACACTTGTTATATAATTATGAATACTAAACACAATACTTATATATAACGCATTCTTTCTCTCGCATGTTAGATATATGATTGCAGTGTGGAGAACATGTAACAAATCAAATTTTTGTAGAATGTAGATGTTGCAAAATTAATTCGTGAAAATACTTTATATAAATAATTCTTATTTCCATTTAAATACTCTCAAACATTTTTAGTTCATTTAAATTTAAGATATGATATTGAGTGTCCTACAACAAATCGATTTGTTTCTTTATATTCAGAATAACAATTTTGTTTCATGCCTAACGTTGTATTCAAGTCTCCAAGCATTAGACCTAAGTTAATTTCCTTATTATGTATTAAATATGTTTCAGTTCATAATCATAATGTCTTAAGTAAATTGAAATTTTATACGTTAAATTAGGTTATTTACATTAGAGTAGAAAAAAGAATTAGGTTATTTACATTAGAGTAGAAAGACCGCTTTCGTTTATTGAAACTTTAATCTACTAGTGTTACCAGTAAGAAACATATTAGTTTCCAAGGTCACACATAGATGTCGTAGTTGGTTAATTTATTGAAATATTTTCATATTCGCTGTGTTTGATCAAGTATATGAGAAAATTGAGAGTTGAAATGACCTCTCAAATTCTAATACATCTTAATAAGTGGAGTGGTGGTTAAAACTGTTTAACATTTTTAGCTTTGCGAAAGATGGTTCTGTTAAATTACACACTTGGTGAGTCGGAATATAAAACTAGTATATCCGGAAATTCAAAAGGCTAAATCACTCTGGTCTCTACTCAGTTGCGAATAAATCTTTCGCCTTTTACTAAAGATTTCCGTGGGGAGGGACAATTCAAAATGAGAAATTAATAATTTTTCGAAGGTCTATTGTGAAATAGACCACATATTTCAAATAAACAAAAATGTCTTTAATATAATCTATTGTCATTCTTGAACCAGTTTCTAAGTTGTAAGTTATTAAGTTGGAAAAATTGGAAAATTCCAAAATTTCAATGAAAACAGTGATAGAGTGTTATCAACATTGGCAAGATTAAAGTTATTTAGCTATCGTGCATATTATTTATGGTAATGAGAGCTAGCGAATAATTTAGGGTAGGTCAAATGTAACGTTAGTGATGATTTACGTTTCTGAATTATATGAAAATGATTTGTGATGATACGAAGGCGTTTTTATGAAGTTCAACAAGATAAATTGCTAAAAGTTTAAAAATTTGAAAAAACACATAATTTTGAAAAACCGTATTTTGGAAGTTATTGAGTCTGCAGAGACAAAAATAATTTTATAGTTTAGCAAATTCTATCTTGCTCAAAAAAGAGGATGATGGTTATAGGCGAAATACTACTCCTTCATGGTCAAAATGGCCGGAAGCTGAAAAAACTGCCAAAAAAATGTACTGGACTAGGAAACTAAATCTGGTTAACTTTTAAAACCTATCTTATTGATCTGGCTGTTTTAGTTTTGAATTTCATAAATATCTTACTTAAAGATATAAAAATTTGAAAATGCCTCAGAAAAAATTTTTTGTGTGATAAATAACTTCCATTTCAAAACAATTCATGGGTTATTTATATATTTTTTGATTAAATATATATATATATATATATATATATATATATATATATATATATATCTATATATATATATATATATATATATATATATATATATATATATATATATATATATATATATATATATATCCTACTTTACTTCCTGATTTGATTATTAAGTATTCTTTTATTAAGATTTTAATATAATTTAAATTTAGAAAAGCTTTTGAAATAGAACACATATCTATGAATTCAGCTAATACTTTTTTGTGTTAATAATTTGTTACTTGTAAAGAGAAATTCGATTATATTTTCGGAATTGAAAATGAAATTTCATTAAATCAAGTTAATTCCCTTATATACAAGCAAGATCTTATATTTCATTCTGCTTTTGTAATATAGGTGAATAAAGCAGAATCATATTTCAAAACTCATTACATAAATACCATTCCTCAATATCAGAGAAATAAATTTTTATTTGTATATAGATGAAATGTAATTAAAGAATGTCCAAAATTATGAGAATAATAGTAGTTGTTTATATACAAGAAAATTTCACATATTTTATAAAATCTATTGATAAAATAATTCAATATTTCACATACACATTTCACCATTTAAATTTTTCATTATAATTAAATTTTTTCGAGCTAAATAAATATCAGAAACACGTATTTTAAGTATCCGCTACAGGAAAAAAATTGTGTATTCACTACAAAAATCTGAGAAATATTGAATTATGTGACAGTTGTATATTTCCTTCAGTTTTCGTTCAAATATGAAAATTTCATAATATAAAATTAAAGCAATATAATGCAGACTTAAGGAATATTAATTTATTCACTAACAAAGGAATTAACCTTCACTTAAAGTTTGTGAATTTTGGTACATCAAAATTTGAATAAATAAACTAATGAATAAATAATGATATACACTGTTTGAAATTTAATCACACTTAATAAAAATGTCTGCCCATATTTTCCGTGAAAAATACAAAGTTCAATATACCGTTCCAAAGAACACTTCAGCTATATAAGACTCAATTACTGTTGGAGCAATCCATAAACCTGAGTTGCTCCAACTTTTAATTAAATACAAAAATATGCTATAGCACCTACTTGATGGGGCACGACGCACCAAAGAATATTCTTAGTTCAAAGAGATATTTCAATTTTACTTATTTGCCATTTTACATAAAGCTGTGCTGTTAATCATGATTTCAGGGAAGATATTAATAGCTCTAGAAAAACAAGGGGTTTCGATATAAATTTGTAGAACTAAACTTGTGTTCAACTTTTAATTGAATAAACAATTTTGGCTAGGAAGAATTATCACTTCAAAGAGGAGTAACCGAAGAAGGTTCCCTACCATAATAGGTAGGTATATACAGTTTAAACAAAATATTTAGGAACTACATAATTTTTAAACATTCCAAATTTTTATATTTGTTGAAAAATTTTATTTAGATACAATTCTCAAAAATCTTGTATATTTTGCTGAAACATTGTTAATTCTTAAATTAAGTTAATCTAAAAGAAATTGTTACTATGGCTCTATGTTTTCATCAAAAAAGTTGTTGTTGAAATAGCTACTTTTTCGTATGATCAAAAATCAAAAATGTTGAAAAATTTGTTTCTTTCAATTATTCACCCCGATTATAATAAAGAGACCAAGAAAAATTCTTCAATAGTTTAAAAAATTATCAAACAACTTCCAGGCAAGCTGGTTATATGTATCCCTCGATGAGAATTCTACATTCACAATCCAACAGGTAATTATTGGCGACCGAAATTAATCGTAGCGCCAGAACGGCTGATAACGGTACTACTCTCTGGGCCATTTGTTTACATTGATTGGAAATGGTATTTACGTTTATTTATTTTTTGAATGTTTAGGTTCGTAATTTGTGTTTTTTTTTGACTTCGTAATTTCCAGTGGTTTATTGTGTTTCGATTGAGGACAATATTATCTCTGTTCAACAGTAGATAACCTACCTACCTCAAGTTGAAATTTAGACTGATAATGAGTTTTAATTATTGAACATGAAAATCAATAATTAAATAAAGTAGAGGACGAATAAATTGATTGGTCGTAGGAACTATGCATACATCATGAAAAGGCTGTATGATAGAACACCTATTTATTTAAAAAGTAAGAAAACTTTCAAGAAAACATCGCTGACACGGCTACTGTCATTACAAACTGAAGAGGTCTTAAATACAATGGACCAAACTATGTACTACACAAACCAGCAAAAGAAACAACATGAAATAAACGAAGAATTAACATGAATACAATGCTTGAATGTTTCGAACGTAATGAGTTACTAGGTATATTTTTTGAAATTTCCTGACGTATAACGGCTCTCCTAAAAGTACAGTGCACTTCTGAGAGTAACTGCTTTTTTTGATAGAATCTCTGTTTTCCTTATTATATACTTGAATATTTTAGTTTTCACCTAGCTATAGATTTAAGTATTATTTAATATTATTGATGTTATGATAACCTGTTATTTTGGTTGTGCAAATAAAGATTATTTATCATTATTATTTTAATAGTAGCTCTGATTGTTACATAAAAGAAAATACAATCATCTAGAATCTCTGGATGATGACCCAGGTTCAGATTCGGATACAAGTGGAAGTTTTTTCGTGGGAACAGCATTGGACTTCAAAAACCCTACGTTTTCTGTTAGCTGAAAATTGCACATCCTCAGTTGGTATAATTCTATATGGAAAAACCAACAAACTTACTACAGGGAAAATAATTATTTCAGTAAACTGTAAAGAACAAACTCTCATATGTTCAGACACTTTTTTTTCAATCTTCAAGTTATGAACCTTTCTTCTGTCCATCATTCCTTGTTTCCCAACTTTGTTTGGAATGCATCTTTAGATATTCCAGCTTTCGGAAACGTATGTAAGCTAAATTCGGGATTTTTTTGCCCAAGATAAACAATAGTATACACAACAATAGTGATTCATGTCTTCTGAATATTCATAAAAGATTCCAAACAAAATGAAACAGAACTACATCTCATACAAAACACACCTAAAATGATGTGAGCAAAACAATCGATGGCCCATACGTTAGTAATATTCGACAACGGTAGGGGGCGTACTGCTTATCTACGTTCGCCAATAGAAATAAACTCACCTTCACTCAAAATCTGCATATAGCTGTTTCGATCTCATCATTGCAGCTTATTTGACTCGGGGTGAACTAACAAAATTTTAATTGTTCCCCAATACAAATCGTGATTCAGTTACTATATAGATAACAACCCTGAGCACCTTCCACCAAAGATATTGGAAACCAACAATCCACCGCTTGGATCGAAATTGCAGAATCCCGTCGGGAGAATACATGATTCCTGACATGAAATGTCTACTCTACAACTGTGACGTATATGGTTCCAAAGCACGCTAACATAGCGTTTTTAAAAACTCTACTTTTTTTCACGCATTAAATAACTTGGGATCCATAATATATCAGAAAAAGATTTCATCTAAATTCATAATCTGCAGATATGGTCTAGTCAGATATACTTGAACTGCATAATGTTCCATGTATGGCACAATATGGTCAAGTCAGATATACTTGAATTGCATAATGTTCCATATATGGCACAAAGTGATTTTTAGATGAAAAATTATTCAAAAATTCGAGTACTTACCACTATGAGGTAGTTACTAGAAGTATGTTTTTTACAAAAACAATTTTCATTAGGTAGAAAGTTACTTGGATGAGCTCAAAACTATTACTCAATCTACAATAATACTGACAAGCAGCTGATCATCATTTTGAAAAACACAGCTAACTGCGAAATAATTACAGAGAGGGAGCTGCCTCTTTGGAAATATGCTTGTATGTGCCTGAAATGGCAATTCATGCATATAAAGTTATATTTCTTTGACGTATATTTACCAAGCTAGTTGGTCGAGTACTTAGCGTACGCTGACTAGTATTTGGGAGGTCTCGGGTTCAAACCCCGGGGCCGACTGGTGTGCCATGAGTTTTTATCAGAGGTTTCCTCATGGTAATGTAAGTTACTGCTTGCCATCTTATAAGGCGAATGATGGGTAGTATTAATCCTCTGAACCCTACCCACACTTCCTATGTTCCATAAATATCCCGTCTCACCTATCCTTAATGCACTTGTACATACAAGTGTATCCTCTGATCTGGCTGAAAGAGTTAATCCAAAACTCAAGCTGCCCGCCTCCCTGACACATACTTCAGAGAGGAATAAAACATGTGTGTTTCGTTTGTGTTTCCTACCTTTTTGACGTATATATTAAAGAGGTGTAAAACATTGGTTTGTGCCATATTTGGCACATGATACAACAAGGGGTTAATATTCCTGCAAAGTCTGTAATTATTATAGCTGCTATTTCTTTTTAATGATATTTTATTCCATAAAATACATACTATTGCACATATCCGTTTCAGACTTTCTAGATCACTATTTCTGAAAGATAAATATCCTTCCCGGTGCATATTTACATCTCCAGCGCTTCGTATTACACCAAATGAGCTGAAATTTGGTATCTGAAGTGGTTTCCGAGGCAAAACAAAATTATCAAAATTTGGTAAAATTTTTCCAAACGCCCTTGCTTGTTCATACAGTATGATCTCCACACGATGCATTTTGCACGAAGAATAAGACTTTAATGATGGATCTCTGCTGCTTACGAGTTTTTTAAATTAATAACGCTTTCTTCGCTATTTTTTTTGTTCGTTTCCTTCGATTCCAATATGCGATGGTGTAGAAAATTTCTTTCATTTTTGTGTTTTCTTTGTCATACATACTTTTCGATTTTGTCCAGTGTAAATGAGTGAGTCGGTACATAATGTTTGAGTTCTTTTGTGAAACGATTATTATATATTCTACCGCCTCTTTTATTGCTAATATTTCTCTATTGAATTCACTACCTACATTTATCGTATAATAATCATAAGTCTGACGATATTAGTCTTCACATGTGCATATCTGACAGCTGAGTATATCTCAGCTATTGTATCACACAATATCATATTCCATTTTCCAGCAGTACTCATCAATTACACGTTAGGTACACTGATTGCTATAAATTCAATCTTATCTTCATTTCTTGTTAGATAATTTAGCTTTATAGCAGCGTAGATTCTATGATTCCAAAGTATTGTAAATCATCCTTTCTACAAAAAAAATACTACCGCCATCAGCGAGATGATTTCGCCGGGTGCTTTTGTAGAAATGTCAGCTTTATGGTTGAAATGTTTGAAATTAACAAAGATTTATCTTCACGGTAATTATTAAAGTAACGGCACTTTCGCGATTGCACTTTGCTGTGAAGATGCAGGTGCATCTTGTCCAGCGATGATTCAACGTTGTTGGCAGAATGCACGCTGACAGGAACTTGTACTTTTTAGAAGAAAATGAAGCATTTTTCTTATCATGACTTAGTAATTATCAATAAAACGATTGTGTTGATCCGAATTAATGTTTTTGAATAGCTGTATGTTATTTTGAGCAAATTTGCAAGTATATGATATTGTTTTAAAAGGAGCTCTAGTCTGTCAAGAAATGAGGACAACGTAAGCAAAGCGAAACAGTAATTTGTACCCATATGTGAACCAATTTGTGTGTGCTTCATAGTATCCGTAGCATTTCAAATAAAAACACAGTTTTATAATAGCAAATATTTAATTGAGCATTACGATGTTTATAAAAACAACTTTTAGATTTATCTAGGAACAAATAGCTTGCTATTTTTAGTATTTTTCAATGAATTGAGATTCAAATTTACACCCAACATTTATCTTACTTGTCTACTTTTTTTAACCACGTTGTTGTAGAATGAGTACAAAATGAGGTAGAAAATGAAGAAAAATTGTATGAAAACTAGTAATTATCAATATCAAGTAAAAAACTATTTTTCAAATAGAAACGTCAATTTATTACTGGTTGCTACATAGTATTCAAAATTAGACCGTATTCATTAAATTTGAAGTTTGAGTTACTACATTACTATGGATATTTTGTCAAGGAGGATACCTTTACAATCCTTGCATATTATTATTGAACACGAGTCTATAATTCTGAGGAATCTCGCATCCACGATCTGGAAAGTTCCCACGATCATGGAAACTACTCTCCACGAAATTTTTTTTATTGAACTTTCGTTCATTACGCGACTCGGAGACGCGCCTGAGAAGCGTCAAAATTGCGACCCTTAATTCTCTGAAACGTTTGTACAATCAGAATGGGTCCCTCCCATTGCCATAAAGCTCGCTTTCGGCACTCTGAAACGGCCCCTCTCCTAATCTAGGAATAGGTAACACATAATATATACAGGGTGATTCACGGTGGATGGCACATTAGAGGTTTCTGGTGAATCATACAACGAATCCCTTTGAAAATTCAATGGAGGGCATAATCGGACATTCTCTACCCAACTAAAATATTTTCGGTAATGCGGTGTTGCCACTTCTATAATAAAGTAGTAGCAACTTTGGTTTTTCAAATGGAACCACCTGTATGTTATATTATTTTTAGAATCTTTAGCAATTTCCTAACAACTTTTCATAATATTTCTTTATACCTATCTGTTACCGTTTTCGAAATAAAAATTATTTTCTTTTTTTTCGTCGAAAATCAAGACCTCTAAAAACTCTGATATCTTTGAGCTAAGAAATACAATGATATCGAAATTTCGGATTAAGTTTGTTGATACCTAGGGGCTTCCTACACTTTAGCCTAATTTTCGTTATTTCAATACAGAGTGGTCAAAAAATACAGTTATTTCGTTAGCTTGGAAAAGTGACTATAAGTTGGTTATTTCAAATGGAGTACCCTGTATATTATTACAAATTCGGAAAGCTGCTAGAATTTACTTTTTATCTATGTATATCATACCTATACTTAACTAGTCAAGTTTCGGACTTATGAGCACTTATTTGTGAAAATGTTCCTTGAACATGGTTTCCCCTTGGTATTTGCTAAGCATGTCATGATTACCTACTATTTGACAGTAACGTTATGACAATCTACTAATAATATCGAAACTTTCATCACTTCAGAAGTTGGAAATACCTTCAGAAACGATGGAAAAAATTTATTGAAATGAAGGTCTTATGAATTTGTTTATTATTTTTGGACAGTGTGATAAAATTATCAGCAGGACATGTAGAAAGTTCAATGAAATGTATTCGAATCTACCGCCAATGAACCTCAAGAAATTTATACGAATTCAGAACAATTTCAAAATGTTTGGATCAACTTCAAAAACACTAAGAAATGTACATCGGCCCGTAACTTCCGAAGACAACCAAATTAATGTCCTATCATATTTTCACGCATTTCCGGAGTCATCGATAAGAAGTGCTGAAGAAGATTTTGGCTTAAAATATTCATCTGTTCAAAGAATCTTGCAAAGACATAACATGCATGATTACAAATTCACCAAAATTAAAGCAATGAAGCCTCAATACCCTCAACAGAGAGTTGAATTTTGTGAAATGATGTTGGTACGCATTCAAAAAGATCCATTTTTTTTAAATAAAATGATTTGGACTGATGAATCAAAATTTTCAAGAAAAGGAATTTTCAATAGAAAAAATTGTCATTTTTGGTGCATTGAAAATTTCACAAAAGAAGCCGGATATCATTCGTATAAATTTTTTGAGGTTCATTGGCGGTAGATTCGGATATATTTCATTGAACTTTCTGCATGTCCTGCTCATAATTTTATCACACTGTCCAAAAATAATAAACAAATTCATAAGAACTTCATTTCAATAAATTTTTTCCATCGTTTCTGAAGATATTTCCAACTTCTGAAGTGATGAAAGTTTCGATATTATTTGTAGATTGTCACAACATTACTGTCAAATAGTAGGTAATAATGACATGCTTAGCAAATACCAAGGGGATACCATGTTCAAGGAACATTTTCACAAATAAGTGCTCATAAGTCCGAAACTTGACTAGTTAGGTATAGGTATGATATACATAGATAAAAAGGAAATTCTAGCAGCTTTCCGAATTTGTAATAATATACAGGGTATTCCATTTGAAATAACCAACTTATAGTCACTTTTCCAAGCTAACGAAATAAATATAGTTTTTGACCACCCTGTATTGAAGTGTAGGAAGCCCCTAGGTATTTACAAACTTAATCCGAAATTTCGATATCATTGTATTTCTTAGCTCAAAGATATCAGAGTTTTTAGAGGTCTTGATTTCCGACGAAAAAAAACGAAAATAATTTTTATTTCGAAAACAGTAACAGATAGGTATAGGGAAATATTATGGAAAGTTGTTAGGAAATTGTTGGAAATTCTAAAAATAATATAATATACAGGTGGTTCCATTTGAAAAATCAAAGTTGCTACTACTTTCTTATAGAAGTGGCAACACCGCATTACCGAAAATATTTTAGTTGGGTAGAGAATGTCCGACTATGCCCTCCATTGAATTTTCAAAGTGAGCCGTTGTATGGTTCACCAGAAACGTCTAATGTGCCATCCACCGTGAATCACCCTGTATATATATATATATATATATATATATATATATATATATATATATATATATATATATATATTATATATATATATATATATATATATATATATATATATATATATATATATATATATATATATATATATATATATATATATATACTATATATATAATCTCTTGATAATTATTAGCAATAACAGGCTGGTTCAATCTTCAAAAACTCGATTTTATTGAAAAGTTGACGTTTCACTACGATATTTGAAAAAATTGAAAGTTCTTTGACATTTATTGATTTGAAAAAAATTTTAATAGAATAGTGAAACGTAAAATTTTAGATAAAATCGAATATTTGAAGATTGAACCAGCCTGTTATTGCTAATAATTATCAAGAGATTAAAAATAGATCACAGGCAACAACAATTCAAATAAATAATTAAATATTGCAAGCTGAAAATATGGCAATGATCCCAAACTTAAACTGAGAGTTTCAAACTTTGTTCTTGTGAGTACCCTTTTTTTATTTAAAATTTTGAAATTCTAAATAAAAATTTCATTAAAAACAGCTACTTCCATATAAACGAGCTATACCGATAATTTTTGCTCTACTTGTTTAATATTTTCCCGCGACTAATTTCTTTGTTATTGTTAATTTACTCTTTCTGAGTTCTCGCAGATGGAATTAATCGCCTCCGTGGCAAAGTTTGACCAAATCTCCCATACCGGAGAGTTCAAACAATAAACCACAAATGTGTGATTGTCTTCCATAATAGAGGATTTTGTTTGTTATACTATTTTCATCTCCAAATTTTCATTCCAATGCTTAGCTACGCCGTTCTGATGAGGACCAAAGAGTCCGAAACACGTGTCAACGGCTGCTTCCATATAAGCGTTCTATACCGATAATTCTGCTCTACTTTTTCAATATTTTCCTGCGACTAATTTCTTTGTTGTTAGATAAATAGTAACCTATTATTATTTTTTTCGAACATTACGTGGGTAAAGGTTTCTGTAGTTTCCCTTACCTTCTAATGATAACAATTTTGAATGTTAATATTAGACTGAATAGCACATAATAAATAACAGAGAACAACCACATCCGAAAAAAATTTTAACAAGACAAGTCGTCTGTTCTATTAAAAATTTTTTCAAATCAATAAATGTCAAAGAAATTTCAATTTTTTCAAATATCGTAGTGAAACGTCAACTTTTCAATAAAAATCGAGTTTTTGAAGATTGAACCAGCCTGTTATTGCTAATAATTATCAAGAGATTAAAAATAGATCACAGGCAACAACAATTCAAAATATATATATATAATATATATATATATATATATATATATATATATATATATATATATATATATATATATATATACATTTATATTGTAAATTTCGCCACTCCTGTATATAACTTTAACTATCCAAATCTTATTCTCCATCGTGAGCGCAATTCACTTAAAAAGGTGTTAAAAGTTTTCTCTTCGCGTATTAATATACCGAAAATACGTGTATTCAACAATTGACTTGCGCCCTAATATTTAGTAGTGGAAAATGGTGGCATGTGTTTGCAGTTTAACCCGAAAGATGTCACTAGATGAATAAAATGTACAAGAACCAAAAATTATGTCAATTTAGTTTGTATTAACAATGTACGTCAATCTGGAGGTAATGAAGATATATATTCTTCTTGTGATGCCGTACCCGGTTTAGGGTGTGACGACCTCTCTACAACTACTCGTGCTGTGCGTGATACCGCGATACACGAATAGAAGGGACCTACAGTTTTACGACGCTTCCGAACGTCTTTACAAAGAGGCTTTACTAGGCAGAATACTGCTCGGTGGTTTGCCATTGCCTTCCGAGAGGTGGCTCCGCATAAATTCGTTGGTTCGGCCGGGATTCGATCCACCGAGCTTCTGTTCAGTAGCCCAACGCACTGACCACTGAACTACGGAGCGACATGAATATATATACAAAGCTCAAATCCCTACAAAAATGTATGAAATTTTCAATTAGAATTGCGGCGGTGAGAGAAAACAAGAAATTAAAGAAAAAAGTGTATTGCACCTAAACGCACTTCCTAAATATAAACTCAATATACATACCAATTTTCAACACTCAATTCTAACTTAGTTTGACTGTGCAGAATCCCTCCAAAACTTGTTTTTTTAACTTCATGCTCCCTCAAACAATCAAAAAAAGACTAACTAAGTAACCACAACTCACTAAACAAATTTGAATGCATTTTCACTTATGCATCTACCCACAACTCACAGTTTTGCTAGCAGTTTGAAAATACGAAACTTTCTACTGAATTTGCAGAATTTTGATGATTTTGTAGTGCGTCAAGAAATTTTCAACTCGTTTGGTCTGATGGTGTCCGCTAAAGAAGCGAATATGAACCGAGAAGAATGTATAGATATATATATATATATATATATATATATATATATATATATATATCTATATATATATATATATATATATATATATATATATATATATATATATATATATATATATATATATATAACAGACATCAAGAAAATCTCGAACTTCATGGTCCAGAATATCTGAAACGTGTATAAAATCAAGTCCTGCAATTTCTATTCACTTTGTGTAGTATTCTGTCATTTTCAGGGAAAATATGATTAAAACTCACGGAAACTGCTCTCACAATTTGCAGTTCGAATGTACGGTTGCGGGCATAAAATTTTTGGCCACCCAAATTTCTGTCAATCACAAAAAATGAGGCGTATGGCATGCTTTATTGTCATTATGACGTTTACAATTTGAAATTATAATTTAATTTCTGTCAAATTGACTTGAAATTTTAAATATTATTTCTGTGAAATTTTAACGAAAATGCCTGCAATTACGCATTTTAATAAATGTCGAATATTAATACATCATGAAAATGGAATGTCCAATAGACGCATTTCCCAACTGCTACAGATTCCTAGAACCACCGTCAACTGGATAGTTGGGAAATGGAGGGAAGAAAATATAGTGGAACGAAGACCGGAGTCTGGGCGACGTCGAATCTCCACTTTGGCAGAAGATGGAGCCCTGGTAAATGTAGTGCAAAATCATGCTTTCAGCACTGCTGTTGAGGCCGTCTACAATTCAAATTTTCCTGGTTCGGTATGGACAGCACGCCGACGCTTAAGATCAAGTGGATTGAAAAATCACAGTGCGGCCAGGAAAATTCGTCTAACGCCCTATCATAGGGAAAGAAGAGTTGGGTTTGCACTAGAGCATCTCGCCGACGATGAGGCTTTCTGGAGCAGAGTAATTTTTTCCGATGAAAAAGTGTTCCAGTCGTCGCGCAATGGTCTGTTGAGAGTATACAGACCACCGAACACTCGTTATGATGATCAATACGTCCAAGCTACAGACCAAAGCGGCCGTTTTTCTGTAAACATGTGGGCATGGATTTCGGCGGTTAGTGCTGGGGTAATGGTCTATGTGCCAGATCGGCTCAACAGTAACGTTTATATTAGGATTCTCGAAGAAGTGATGCTCCCGTCAGTGACACCATTTTTCCCGAACGGCAATTTCATTTTTCAGCAAGACAACTGTGCTATCCACACCGCACGCAGGGTGACGGCTTGGTTCGAGAATCATAATATAAACGTCATTGAGTGGCCGAGTCGAAGTCCAGATCTTAATCCAATTGAGAATATGTGGGGTCTGTTAGTGCGAAATTTACAACATCGTAACGTAATATTTCATAATAGAGAAGAACTTCTGACTGCGATCGATGAAGCATGGCAATCATCACCCCAGGACTACCATCGTAAATTATGCCTATCAATGCGCGGTAGATTAACCAAAGTAATTAATTCAAATGGAGCAATGACAAAGTATTTTAGCATTTTAGCATTTTATTGTCAATTATTATTTATTTTATACTTTAATATCCCTGTTATTAATTTGTTTTATACCTATTAATAAATAGAATTGTTCTGTTTCTGTTTGCATTATATTGTAGCCTAATGTCTTCTAGTTCTATTGCACTGTTGAATTTTTTCACAAACCAACTAAATTTCTCATGGAATTTTCAAAAGACTGAAATTACAATCCAGGTTACTGTCAAAGTGACAATAAATATGACAAAAGTTTAAAGTAAGGTTACAATATCCTTAAGCCAGATTCACATCTTACATTAATTAAATGTCTAGAAGTGGCCAAAATTTTATGCTCGCAATTGTACTGTGTTTGCCTACTATTATGAAAATATATTGAAATCTTAAATTTATTCAGGAGATAAGTTCAATTCCACCGCATTTAAATAACATACTATGATAAATACAGGAGCAATTAGATGGGTGTTCAGGAATTACAAAATATTCCTAATAATGATGACGTCTGAACGAGTATGTCGATTTAAAGTTGCTAAATGTCATTCTATTGACTACGAAATTATAGTGTGTGTATTTTTTTACTTTCTATTTCAATCATTTTCAATGATATAATATATGTTCATTGATGAAATGTTGAGCAATTGGAGGATCCTATTTTTCCAGCAAATTGATATACTAGGCGCTGCTTTTTGAATAATATAGAACTGAAAATTCACTTTATATCTCGTACCGAGGAAACATACTCTTAGATCCATATATCATTTCTAAATTATTTAAAAAATATTTCGTTTTCTTGAATCCAATTCAGAAAAGTGTAACCTTCAAAAAACCACCATATTTTATGAGGCTATTATCTATCACTTACTTCACAGAATTTCTTCCTGAATTCAACCACTTCACTTCACAGAATTTCTTCTTCCTAAATTCAAGCCAACGAGTCAGGACCATTGAAATCAAATTATTTTATCAAATTTGTGTTTTTCCTGAAAAGACATCCTCCAAGAATTATAAATCTAAAAGTTGCGTTGGAGCTTCAAAATCAGATTCCCGAACAAATAAAATTATTCCTCGGAGATTGGATGTGAAAACGATTATTGCGAACAAAAACTGCGTTACAAAAGGGGTATTGTAAACGACTCGAAGTTTAAGCCGAAATTTTACTACGCTCCGCTAGGCAGAATTCATCCATCATTCGCCGTTTCGGTGGATTCCCGTTCGATTTCCAGGCTTTAAAGTAAAATGAAGGGAATTATTTCCACTGAAAAAGTCTCTTTCAAGTTCTATTCTAAATAATTTGACAGGAAAACACTATAAGAAATAAAGTTTTGAAAATGTGAATAATCGTGGTGCAAACAATGTATTTCATCGAATTAAATCTGCTCTGTTTCCTATTGAGATGATAAAACATTTCCTGAACATTAAAATCAGAATGCTCTTCTCATTCCCTCTGAAATTCTTCGGTGCAATACAAAATTTGAATTATTAGTATCAATCGAATTCAATTACAAACTTTTAGCATTCTTATTAAAACAATGGTTAAAAATAACAATTTACACATTTATTATAAGAAATAATGCATGACGCACGTTTCGGTGGAACTTCACCTTCTTCAGATGCTAATGGCAAACTAACTATGATTCTCTGTTATAACGAAAACAAGAAATGACAAATTATGTAGAAGGGGTAAATACAAAGATGGTTACAAATAATTATTAGAAAAGGAAAAACCAATTCTGAACTGCTAGTCAGGTAGTTCGGTAATTTTGAAAAGATTAAGAAGGGGGCTTAAGTATGATCGATTTGGCTATTCAATAGGAGACCGGAATACTTGTATTTATTTATCTGTAATGATTCTAAATAATTAAGTTTAATTCCCTTACTTTCAGTATTTAATATTTTAAAATCGAAATTGAATGTGTGATTTTCTTCGATTGAATGGTTTGCATAATGTGAATCCGACTTCTGCTTAACAAAGCTACGTTTGTGTTCTGAAATTCTAGTCACAATCGCCACAATTAATTTTATGAACTCCAGATAATAAATCAGGAGTTTATAAAATTAATTGTGGCGATTGTGATAAGTTTTACATTGGTAGAACTTTCAGAAGTTTTCAAACTAGAATTTCAGAACACAAACGTAGCTTTGTTAATCAGAAGTCGGATTCACATTATGCAAACCATTTAATCCAAGAAAATCACACATTCAATTTCGATTTTAAAATATTAAATACTGAAAGTAAGGGAATTAAACTTAATTTTTTAGAATCATTACAGATAAATAAATACAAGCATTCCGGTCTCCTATTGAATAGCCAAATCGATCATACTTCAAGCCCCCTTCTTAATCTTTTCAAAATTACCGAACTACCTGACTAGCAGTTCAGAATTGGTTTTTTCTTTTCTAATAATTATTTTTAACCATCTTTGCATTTACCCCTTCTACATAATTTGTCATTTCTTGTTTTCGTTATAACAGAGAATCATAGTTAGTTTGCCATTAGCATCTGAAGAAGGTGAAGTTCCACCGAAACGTGCGTCATGCATTATTTCTTATAATAAATGTGTATATTGTTATTTTTAACCATTATGTTAATATGTTTGTTAATTTACACCAAGTATCGGCCAAATCAATCCAAAATTTTAGCATTCTAACTGAATTTGAAGTGGCTGCAGAAATGCACAATGCTCTAAAGTCCTCAAAACACTATAACTTCAAAATATAAATTGCAGCAGTAAAATATATAGAAAGCGTATACTTCCACATCAACTCATTCTTCTTACCAAATTTCAACTCTCTAACTACATCAAGATAAGCTATGGAGGTGCGCTAAACCTCAAACACTACGATAAAACATTGAAGATCTACATTAAAATAGCAATAATATAAATAAAAATAGTTATTTAATAAACTAGTTTATTAATGACAGCGATTAATGGTTGAGATATTTTAACTCATGAGCGGAGCGAGCGCGTTAATAGTTCGAGACCATTAATCGCTAAATTAATAAACGAGTTTATTACAAGATTTTTCCGTCGACCTCATCATGAATTGAGTATAAATTCTTGATTGAAATAAATTTTTATTTTACATGACAGATACACTTGACACAATATAAATTTCTATGTTCATTTCGATATATTTATATTTATGCTCCCGATGGAACAATTTGAGAAATTCATAGATGGAATATTAGACATTCTGAATAGTTCACATTACCTACAATATCCGATGAGGAATATGTGGAACTGGTGGAAGCAGAAGTGTTATTTACTTTCGAACGATTATTGCATAAAATTTTTTCCGCAGTTTCTACTTTATTTTGTATAGAGTTAAATTTTTCGATTTGAATTATGAATTCCTTTTCTCTGTGGAATAACAGTACATACACAGAATAATTCAACTATTCCGTGCTGAATACTTCTGTGTGTGGTTGCCCATGACAATCATACATTAAAATAGGAGAAATTGCACATTAAAATGGGTCATTAATGATCAATTTCCTGTACGTTAAAGTAAGCTTTTATTCAGAGGTCGACGGAAAAAATTATTTAAAATCATGAAAAAATAAAAAAGTTTATACCATGGTCAATTTAATATACTACAAGAAGTGAACAAGGAGAATTCTTCAATAATTTGAAAAATTATTAAACAACTTTCCAAGGGAGCTGGTTATATTTATTCCTCGACGAGAATTCTACATTCACAATCGAACAGTGAATTATAGAAAACGTCAAGTCACCCCGACTCAAGATCTGCATACAGCTGTTTCTATCTTATATGATCTCATCAGTGAAGCTTATTTGATTCGGAGTGAATCAACAAACATTTTAATTATATTATCTATCTGTAAGATGTGGCTCATTTGTTTCCGACTGGTGGCGTCGTGTCATATTTATATGCCATAGTGTTACTAGAAGGAAAATATAAGAACCTTTGAAATATCTGGTTGGTTATCACTTTCGATGGATGGATGATACTGATGAGCCCCAAATAAGGGCGAAACAGTCTGTCTATCATTTCCGTTGATTGTGATTTACAACTTAATATTTCTTACATTCACCGTCTGAAGGTATATGGGGATATTTCGATGTTTCGTGAACTCGCATAACCAGCTCCGCTAGGAGGTTTGTTTGATTAGTTTCAAATTCTGTTTCATATATATATATATATATATATATATATATATATATATAGCTAGATAGAAAAAGACCGCGGGAGCAGATAGCAGAAGAGTTTCGCCAAAAATTTTATTCGCCAAAAGGCACTACCTCTGTATAGCCTTAAGTATTGCTCTTCATGTGATGAGAACTGAAAATATTTGAAGAATTATTCTGCATGATAAATACTTCTGAGATTGTGTTCCAATTCTTCTTTCGATGAGTGAGTTAATGTATTGGTACTTATCGCCAGCTCTTTCGCTTGTTTCTGGTGTCTGATTGATATATATATATATATATATATATATATATATATATATATATATATATATATATATATATATATATATATATATATATATATATATATATATATATATATATATATATATATATATATATATATATATATATATATATATATATATATATATATATATATATATATATATATATATATATATATATATATATATATATATATATATATATTTATTCGAATTGTTGTTGCCTGTGATTTATTTTTAATCTCTTGATAATTATTAGCAATAACAGGCTGGTTGAATCTTAAAAAACTCGATTTAATTAATAAATTGACGTTTCACTATGACATTCATAGTTATTCAAAACTTTTGAACAAAATTGAAAATTCTTTGACATTTATTGACTTGAAAAAATTGAATAGATAAGATTGATCTGTCTTGTTAAAAATTCTTTCAGTCTAATATTAACATTCAAAATTGTTATCATTAGAAGGCAATACTTAGCTACGCCGTTCTGATGAGGACCAAAGAGTCCGAAACACGTGTCAACGGCTGCTTCCATATAAACGTTCTATACCGATAATTCTGCTCTACTTTTTTAATATTTTCCCGTGACTAATTTCTTTCTGTTAAATAAATAGTACCCTATTATTATTATTTTCGAACATTACATAGGTAAAGGTTTCTGTAGTTTCCCTTGCCTTCTAATGATAACAATTTTGAATGTTAATATTAGACTGAAAGAATTTTTAACAAGACAGATCAATCTTATCTATTCAATTTTTTCAAGTCAATAAATGTCAAAGAATTTTCAATTTTGTTCAAAAGTTTTGAATAACTATGAATGTCATAGTGAAACGTCAATTTATTAATTAAATCGAGTTTTTTAAGATTCAACCAGCCTGTTATTGCTAATAATTATCAAGAGATTATATATATATATATATATATATATATATATATATATATATATATATATATATATATATATATATAGACGGAATTCTGCTGCTCACGCTTTTTTTTAGTTCAATGTTTGTTGAATTCCAAACAACAACGTACTGCATTATGACTTTCATATCATTATGCAGATGCTTATGACATCCACAATATACAATATTTGAGATAAACTTTGACATGAATAACTTCATAATTAGAGGAAAACACATTGAATACACGGATTCGTGCCTCTGAAAATTGAATTCCCAAACGATCAGCAGACTGTAACATAAGAGTACCCTGATCAAATATGTATCGTTCATCTTTTCACAAACAAACATTACCATAATGTATTCCTTGAAAATTGTTAATATCCGCCCATTTCAGTGCAATTATAGAGTGTATGATAACAATTACCTCTCTCACTAAACGGAACATTGTCGGTGATCATTTACCGTAAAAATGCTTGTACCGGTCTTTGTTCAATACACAGAAACATTAACTTTTATCTTGTACAATTATTAGCGTTTATTAAAATATTTCATTTCGTGGAGAAGACTGAGTTATGGTTGGATTTCAATTATTGAAATTCCTATTTGAAAAAAAGCTATAGCAAGACAAAATGTTTTTCCTACCCCTACAGAAAGTAATCACTTTCCTGCCTCACATTAGGGAGGAAATTCGTATTTCCCTCCCTAGGGAGGAAAAGTATTTTTCCTCCCTATCATTTTGAATATGTAGGATGGCGTGGCTGACTAACAGTCATTAAACATAAATTCGTTATTTTTGCTGTAAAAAAAGTTTCGAAAAATGTTCAATTTACGGTAGAACGAAAAATCTTATGCATTACACGGGAGTAAGGTGCCTTTTCCTCTCTTGGATTTTTACATAACATACATCCTACGAGAGGAAAAGTGGCACTTTCCTCCCTAGTAATGCAAATAACTATTAAAAAAGCGTCAGCAGAAAAGCTCCGTGACTTAAGTCATATTTTAGCTTAATTTTTGTTGTTTTTTTTTTAACAAAATCTCAACCCTCTAATTTATTTTGGGGAAGCTATGGAGGTGAAAAAAGTTTTAAAAACTACAAAAAAACATGAAGTCTCTATATTAAAATGGCTTCAGTAAGGGAAAAGAATTGAAACTTTCACAAGACACTTTCTCAACATCGAATCTGTCCTAATACCAATTTACAAGTCTCTAACTCAATCTGTAGAAACTGTTGAAGTGCAAAAAAGAGATGTACAACTTTTCAACTCAATTTGGAGGGAGTTTGAAGGAGCAAAAATCTTCATACAAGGAGGTTACTTAGCTCCATATACTCTCCAAAAAGCAATAGAAGGCTGAATTTGAGATTGTTGATTTTATTAATTTCCACATTTTTTACAATCCCTTTGAAAAAATTTCGAAAACTTCATATGTAATCAGAAAAGTATGACCAAACATTTTTAGACTGGTGGCATATATGTGGAAATTAATTATTTACAGCATATCCAAAATTCATCGTCTTATGGCTTTTTGGAATGTACATAGAGCTCACAATACAGTAGATGGAGTTAATGCTAAGAAAGTGCGTTTTTGCGGTATAAGATTTTTCCCTAATCACCGCCGCAATTTTTATCTAGATGTCTTGTATTCTCATGGTGTTTGAGAATTTGAGCAAGTCCACAGCTCATACAGATTGAGTAAGAGGGTTGAAATTTGGTACGTGGATTGAAGAATTGACTATTTTGTCGATTTATAGACCTCCAAATAGAAATGTAGATCAATGCATTTCTATTATCAAGAATGCCCTAGATGCAGTAAACGTCATACATCATGATCGTATCTGCTTGGTAGGCGATTTCAATATAAATTTTCTAGTCCGGAAAAAACAGAACTAATAGAAGTAATGGAATCGTATGGCCTGTCTCCGGTCTTTAGGGAACCTAGCCGCGTAACAAATAGATCAAAAACCTGCATAGATAATGTTTTCACTAATGCAGATACACAGATTCACGAATGTAGTACTCTAGACCCCCATATCTCCGACCACCTAGCTCAGTTGGTGATTATGAGGCAAAAAAAATCAGAAAAAACTAAAACTAGATTGAGATATTTGATAAATCGAAAAACTATCGGCAAATTGGAATATGAATTATGCAAAATTAACTGGACAGTTTTGATGCAGAATGATGCTGAAAAGAGCTACGAAAAATTAATTTCATAATACAGTGCTGTGTGCTTTTAATAATAGTTTTCCGCAAAAAATGGTGAAACTTTCGAATCGTAAAAAAAAGAATTATAAGGTAGCCAATCAAGGACTTAAAAATGCTGTAGAAGCAGCCCAGGTCATTTACTCTGTTAGGAGGGATCATGAATCGAAAGAATTATTGAGCGTACTAAAAAAACATCTCCGAGAGAGTTATACATATGCCAAAAAGGCACAAAATGTTCAGTTCATTGAAACTGCTGCAAACAAGTCGAAAGCAGTGTGGAAACTTATGAAGAAAGAAACTGGTATAACTCAAACCGTTATGAATGGAGGCTCGCCATCGGAGGAATTAGCGAATGCCATGATGAATAATCTAAAAAAAAATCCTCAAACGTCATATGATTCGATATTCAACTATCCATCTTCAAAAGAAGAGATAATGGGCATTGTAAAGAACCTTAAAAATAAAACTTCCGAGGACATATACGGCATGAGTGTATGTTTATTTAAAAGGATATTTCCTATCTTCTCGGAAACCTTCTGCGATATTATTAACCTCTGCCTGACTCAAGGAATATTTCCCAACATACTAAAAATAGCAAAGGTGATTCCAATCTATAAAGAGGGAGATATAAATGATTGTGACAATTATAGGCCTTTCTCCATTTTACCTGTTGCATCCAAAGTTTTTGAGACGGTATTGAAAAACATGCTCATTGGCTTCCTGGAAAAACGAAAATCCATAAGTGACAGCCAATACGGCTTTAGGTCTGGCAGGTCGACAACATCTGCACTGATTACTTTAGTGGAAGGTATAGTCCAGGCTCTGGATTAGCATCCTGAAATATTGGCTTGTGATCTAAGCAAAGCCTTCGACTGTGTCATAAGATCGATATTGTTGAACAAAATGGAGAAGTATGGAATAAGAGGAAATGCGTTGGCTGTTCTCAAATCTTACCTCACTGATAGAAAACAGATTGTTGTATGGAAAGACGAAAGATCTCAGGAGGAAGATATCTCCCTAGGTGTACCACAGGGTTCGATACTTGGGCCATTGCTTTTCGTTCTGTATATAAATGATCTACCCGGAAATGTTCCAAGTCACAGTCTCTATGCGGACGACACTAATTTTTTAAATATGGCTTCCTCCTGTGATGAAATGGAGGAGCACTCAACTCGATCTATACGTTCCGCAGAGCGGTGGTTTTGTGTTAATGGCTTGAAAAGGAATAGTACAAAAACTCAAAAAATTCAATTCAAATTAGTTGGTAGAGAGAAGCACAACATGAAACTACTAGGAATTACGTTAGATAGCGATCTGAGTTGAAATACATATATTTCATCCCAAACCCAGAGGCTTTTTCTACGGCAATTTTCACAATAAGACGTATGAAGTCCATCTCATCCGATGACGTCAGTAAATTAATATATTATGCGAACTTCTACTCTGTTGCCACGTACGGTATAATGTTGTGGAGATCCAGTCTGGGATTGAAAAAGGTACTATTAAAACAAAAAGAGGCAGTACGAGTATTATGCGGAGTATCCAGAACAACCAGCTGTAGAGCCTTATTCGAGTCACAAAACATCCTTACGGTGACGTCATCTTTCATACTTGCATGTGTCAAATATGTTCATGACAATAAGTCAAAATTTGCTAAGAATTCTAGTTACCACAACTATGATACTAGCAGCAGGGATGACTTTTCCGTTGAATACCATTGACCCAAGTTGCAGTTAACCACACATGTATCAAACTGTATAATAAGATACCAAATATTTTGAAGATAGCTGTTCGACATAAGTTTGCACACGATGTGAAGAAATTACTTCTAAAAAATACATACTACACCATAGAAGAGTTCCTTGCTGATACAATATAGGTCAGACTTCATGTTGTATATTTGTTATCTGGGTGTATAATCTGTGCGTATAATCTGAACTTATGTATTAACGTATCGTGTAAATATGTTACTTGTAGTAACTTATATTTGTAATTTTTGTGATTTGTGTTTTATATTGACGAGCCATGTAAGTCTTGATGCCAATAAATAAATTATTATTATTATTATTATTATAAGTTATGTTGAGAGTATACCGTAGTGATTTTACCTATTCTCCTCAATCGCCGCTATTTTAATGCAGAGATGTCATTTTTTTTTCGTAGTTTGGTACTCCTTCATAGCATCTACTAAATGAGAGAAGTGGTTGAAATTAGGTACGTGCATTGTGTTTATGGTATGGAAGTATTTCGATGGATTCATTATTTCGCCGAAAACTTTATGTAGAAATTTCTAACGTTCTCAAAGATTTTTGAGCATTGCATATATTTAGAGCTACTTCAAATCCATTTGACAGGCTTAAACATTGTAAGGAAGGTGCTATTTAGGGTTTTCAAATGATTTTTCTCACAGCGATAATGTTATGTGAAATTTTATGTGTTTCTGAAGGTACTGAAACTTTTTGTGTATCTTTAGTCCCTCCAAATTGAATAAGGGTTTAAGAATTCATTCGTATAAAAGAAGAGAAATGAAGGAAGAATAGTGATGAAGCTCTGATACTCACTCGTTTTGTTTTTTGCCACGATTCTCGAAGTATTTCTCTGTAGGTATAATAATAAAGAAGAAATATAGAAGAGATTATAGGTAGGTAATCAGAAAAATTCAATTAATGAATAAATACGGGGAAATTGCATCACAAATTACACACTTCGTTTGATTATTGTGTCCACATATTCTTCACCAACTGCAGAGTTTTTATTTAGTGCTGCTTAAGACCGCATGTCAGCTGTAGCCTCTAAGCCAGGGGTGCTCAGACTCAAAGTGCTGGCGATCTACCACAAAATATTTAGGTGAAAAGCGATCGACCAACTTAATGTTACTAAAAAGAAAACAAATGCATAAAAGAATATAATTTATTGCACTTCGAAACAAAACATACATAAAACAATAAAGCACAAAATGTCAATTACTCTCTAGACGTTGACACATGGCACTGCATATCATCGGCGTACTTTTCATAAGACGGAACGTAATTACTAAGTGCCAACCGCAAGCATGATGTCAGGTGTTCGTCAGTTAGCCGAACTGAAAATGCTGACTCACACAAATACGTTGATCCGAACAATCCTGTCAATTGAAGAGCTACCTCTTTCAAATTCGGATATCTTTCTTGAGTTATAAAAGACCAAAATGTTATATCAGATGCTCTGGCTTTAAGATGTACATCGGAAATAATCTGCAACACCTCATTTTGAATAGAAGTATATTCCATATTGAAAGTGTTCGATAGTTCACTAGAAACTTCTTCAACATCTTCGCAAGTAAATGGATAACTCATGAAAGAGACGATATTTTTCAGTTTGTCGAAATCAGAGAATCGTCTTTCAAACTCATTCAAAAGGTGTCTTAGCTCGGTCTCGTAAATATCGTAACTTGTGTTGGTACTACTTCTTGCTTTCAATGCTGGAAAGCTATTCAAGTCATTTCGATGCAACTGTTGAATCAGTAGCTTCAATTTATTTTTGAAAGCATTCACTGAACTTATTAAGTCAATAATCGTTCTATTTTCACCTTGAAGCTCCAAGTTGATGGTATTTAAATGACTTGTGATATCTGTTAAGAAAGCTAAATCACAGAGCCACATTTTGTTTTCAAGTATTTCAGTGTCGTCACCTCGTTCTTCCAAAAAGGCAATCATTTCAGGAAGCAATTCTTGGAACCTTTCTGAAAATTTCCCGCGACTCAACCATCTTACATCTGTGTGAAGAATCAAATCGGTATGATCAGCAGACTCGCTAGTTTCTAACTGCACTTTGAAGAGTCGTCGTTGCAAGCTACGGGCACGAATGGAATTCACAATCTTCGTGGCAATGTCCATGACATCCTTCATATTCAGTATTTTCGAGCATAACACTTGCTGATGTATGATGCAATGGAATGAGAAAAACGATGGAAAATTGTCTTCAGCTCGACAGATTGCAACAAATCCATTTTATTGCCAGTCATACATGGCGCTCCATCTGTTGTTATACAAATGAGTTTATAAATAGGTAATTCACACTTCTTTACAAAATGTAAAAAAGCTTCGAAGATATCCTGCCCGCGAGTTTTTCCTTTCAATGGAAGCATTGTTAACAATTCTTCTTTGACTGACATATCAGAAAATACCATCCGAATGACAACACTTAACTGGGCGGTATCTGTCATATCAGTGGACTCGTCAAACTGCAAAAAAAAATACTTGCAATCAGCAATATCACTTTTCAGTTTATTCTCCAAATCCCTGCCCATGATTTCCACACGCCTAGTAATAGTCGAACGAGATAGCTGAACCTCTTTAATAGCAGACATTATCTCCGTTTTATTTTTGAAGTCACGAAATAATACATCAGCTGCTTCAATAAATGCTTCTTTGAATATCGGCCCGTCTTCGAAGGGTTTCTTGTGTTTTGCCAGTATGTGGGAAATTTTAAAAGACGCAATTGTTGCAGCTTCTGTTTGCTTTACTGGTTTAGTGAACATGGATTGCTCTACTCTCAAACCACTTTTCAAATCTTGAACTTTTCGTCTTCTTAACTCACTTCTTTGTGGAAAATCAATTTCATAGTTTTTATGCATAGTTTTATAATGCCTTTCTAAGTTCCCGCGTTTAGGCAATGCCACCGAAGCACGACAAACAAGGTACACACATTTATCTTTTACCATAATAAATAGAAACTCTTCTTCCCACTCATTGTTAAAATGATACGTTTTACTTTTTTTGGATGAACTCATTTTCTTTCGTTACGTACAAATACGTACAAAACAAAATTCAATAACCAACGCTTTTTCTGACACACATGCGCATACAACAATTTCAGAACTAATTCTAATTCCAAGGCAGTGCGAAGTGGTGGTGCCAAATTATTGCGGGGGCGGTAAGCCCCGCGCCTCGCGATCGACTCAGAAAGTTTCCGCGATCGACCGTTTGAGCACCCCTGCTCTAAGCCATGTTTAATTTTCTATTCATTCGTTAAAAGAATTCAGAAATACTTAACATTTAATTATGGCGTGAAAAAGGGAAGCAGTGAATACAGTTTCTTGAATTGTAGGATCATAGACTGCGGTTTGGCTCTGGAAATCTTGAAGCTCAATGCCCGCCTTGAACAAATGTTCACAATAACTATTGTCTTGTAACTCAATTAATACATCTTTAATTTCATTGAGCACTTCGAATATTGGAGCAATGAAAGGCTTGCAGATTAATTTCACAATGCATTTTCTCCACAATTAGTAAAATGATAAATGAATTTGTTTCTCAAGTGTTTCAAGTGGATTATTATTGTTTCTTGAATTTTTTCTTTCAGTTCATTAGTTTACGCTGCAATATTTGGTTTGAATGTTTAAAAAGACAACAGTAACGTCTTCAACTTTTTTATCGTTATGTCGGTTGCTGTGACCAGTCAACTAATGAAGAAGATGTTGACTTAAGTATGGGAATAAGTCCACTCGATTTTTTGTCAGCAACTCTTAAGAATAAAGAAACTGAGAATATCGACAATGAATGAATAAAATAAAATATGGACAAAAGTTTTTTTTTTGTAGTTTGCAGTTTCCAAATAAAAATTTCTTTTGAAAAAAAATTTCTTCACTCTTACAAAAAACACTTTTATTCCAACAATGTAAAAAGAAACGTGCCTTGCATTCTACTTTGAGGGTAGTAGTTACCCTCTCAGCAGTCAATTCCAAAAACGGTTGATTTAGCAGAAAAATGTAATGGATTTTTTTGTATTGTGACCTCTATTGACCTCCGAGCAATAGGTCACGAGAAATTCGCGGAAAACTGATGTTCGTGAGCTCTTGACCTTTTTAACTTTTTCAGCCGTCACGATATCATTGTCGATTTTTCACATATTCATTAGAATTTTGTAATAATGTACGAAAAAAAGTTTTCCAAAGAATGGGGCTCAAATCTTGTAAAATGACTGCATTATGTATTTGTTGAATGCTACGGCACGCTAATGTTTCAACTGATTACTTCATGTGGTTCATTTATACCTAACTTATATCTTCAAATCCTGAAAATGATTATTACATGAAGATGTATACTTTGTCATGAGCGTAATTGATGGAAAATTTTACGGAGTATCATAAATCATTTCTTGTTTCGTCGAAAGTTTTCACTGTATCTACATTTCTATGGAGTTATCCAATTTGTTATCAGAATGAAACTTGGAGATTGAGACACCAATTAAACATCTGTCATGAATATGAAATATGCAAGAGACATTAAATACTTTTAATCATGCTAAGCATGAAGCATGAAGCAATTTTATATAGTTGAATTTTTTTCTATTGAACACTGAATGAGAATGTGGAATAAGATGAATACATATTAAGAAAAAAAATTATAGAATGATTAAACAACATCAAAACATTTTTCAACAAGTTCTACCTTTGAGGAGTGCTTTTCAAATCACTTTCATACCTCCTTTCATTAGGTTTTTTTTTGTGAGATAAATATATATATATATATATTTTTTTTTTTGTTTTTTGAATTGTTGTTGCCTGTGAACTTTTTTTGAATTTTTGATAATTATTAGCAATAACAGGCTTGGTGAATCTCAAAAAACTCGATTTTATTACAAAGTTGACGTTTCGCCACGACATTCAAAATAATTTGAACCTATTTCGAACATTACGTGGGTAAAGGTTTCTGTGGTTTCCCTTACCATCTAATAATAACAGATTTGAATGTTAATATTGGACTGAATAGCACGTAATAAATAACAGAGAACCGCCACAGCCGAAAACTGTTGATGAAACATAATAGTCCTTTTTAACTATTCAAATTTTTTCAAATCAATAAATGTCGAAGAAATTTCAATTTTTCAAAAGTTTTGAAAAAGCCACGAAAGTCGTGGCGAAACGTTAACTTTTTAAAAAAATCGAGTTTTTTGCGATTCACCAAGCCTGTTATTGCTAATAATTATCAAAAAGTTATATCCATATATATATATATATATATATATATATATATATATATTATATATATATATATATTATATTATTATATATATATTTATATATAAATATATATATATATGATAATCTATATATATATATATATATATATATATATATATATATATATATATATATATATATATATATATATATATATATATATATAAGGTACCTGAGACAAATAAGGCCCACCTAAGGCAAAACATTTTTTTTTAGTAAAAACGATATGCACAGGAAAATAAAAATATATTGAATAAAAAACTCATATTATATACTAACTAAAACATTAACTAAAACAAGTTAAAGACAACGTAATATAATAAAAATCATAGATTCTAAAAACCATGTAAATGGGCCTTATTTCAGCCAATGATTGTAATAAGGCCCGTATCATATAAATGTAATAAAAGTCTACAAACTAAACAGAAAAGCATTTGAATAATGTATTAACAGAGTTTTAACTCAAAATAAAGTTCTGGTAGGTACTCAAACAATTGTTAGGCATCACATGCGATGCAAATATAGTCGTCATCATCAGAAGGTGAATACCCTAAACATTCTTCGTGGGCCCATGTGTTGCAATTAAGGCACTGCGCCTCATATCTTTTTCACGGGATTCCTGGCATAGTGGACAGTACCATAAAAAATTACCTTTATTCACCGTGCATTGAGAAGTAGAACTGCAAGTTTTGGTACTTGGTTGTTGCTGTTCAGTTTGCTGAAACAAACAGTTTCTAACCCCCTGAGCTTTATAATTTAAAGCCTATGCCTTGGAGCTTTGCCATTTTTCTCTTTTACTAAGTCTGATGTTTCCACCAATTCATGAAACGAGTTATTCAACTTTTGCTTTCCTCTCTTTCTTTTCCTAATTCGTTGTTAAAGCACAGCCAGCGAACATTGACTAAATCTTTTTCTTGTTCCGTCTTTAAAATTGAGGATCTCCCCAACTTCCTTAGATCTGTCCCACTTCGCAAATGATTTCGAAGCGTTTGTCTAGGAATTCTAAATCTATCAACAGCTTCACGTTGGCTAATCCGACCGATCCTTAGTGCATTTAAAGCCAAAGTTGAAGACTCTGCAGATCACTGAGCTCTAATGTTGCGACAAATTTTTCCCATTTTCTCTGGAATAGAAAGAACTTTTGCCATTTTTATGGTCAGAAATAAGGCCCCACTGTTCAAAAATAAGGCCCATCTTAAAGTTTACGTGGGCCTTATTTCTGAGGTGCACTATTTAAGGATAGGTCACTTTTACAAAAAAAGCAAAAGAAAAATTTTGAAATTTTTGTTAAATATCAACTCTTAAAATATGCAACTCACCAATAGAATCAAACCACCACTCGTCCAGTTGAAATTATGTCATGGAGAACGACTTCATTTTGTGAAAATTTTTGTAAAACATAAGACTTTGCGCGTGATGTCCAAAAAGTGGCTGTTTTCTCCTCGAGTGAAAGCGTGTGGACCGCGCGCTATCTAGGTAAAATTACTTGGAACTATATCCGAACCGATTTATGGATAATATAAGTTGAGTTTGTTTTCAGTTGTAGTTTTCTGGAAAGTGGGCCTTATTACCTGCTGGGCCTTATTTGTCTCAGGTACCTTATATATATATATATATATATATATATATATTGATATATTTAGATATATATATATATAATTATATATATATATATATATATATATATTACCAAATGAGCTGAAATTTGGAATCTAGAATTGCTCTTGACACAGAACAAAACAAAGTTTTGGTATCTCTGTTCGGTAACAGGAGTAGAGGGGTGGTATAAGAAAGTAAATTTCCCAAACTGGAGTCATAAAATGTGGAAATTAAATATGAACCAAATGTCCGAAATTCAATAATTTAGGGTTTTTTGGATAATGAAGCTGAGGAAACTGGTTTTTGGATTTTTGCCCCCGTAAACCCCATTGGAATAAAAATTTTCACTCCGAGTTAGATGTTAGCCCTTTCGCTAAATAAACCTTTTCTCCTTTAGCCTCCACCAATTTTATGCTTGATTTATTCTCATTTTGTCGTTTTTGAGGTTTTGCACAACTCCACAACTTGGTACGTAGTTCGAGTTGATGTTAGTTAGGTGTCTAATGTAAAGATTTTATGTTTCTTCGAGAGTTTATGGTTTTGATTACCTACACAGCCTCTCCAAATTGACTGATTGATAGGTGGTTCAGAATTTGTTTTGAAAAAAGAACAAAAATGAGGTTTTACTATGACCCTTGTGACGGAGCTCTGCTGCTTTCGAGTTTTCAATTACATATCATAAATTTTTCACGAACAAAGCATATTATAGATGTTAGCATTGTCTTCTTTGAAATTCTTCACGGTTTTTAAGTTATTTTTCAAGTAGATTTTTCGAGTCATCTCTTCTCGAGTGAGCAGAAATGATGGAATCTATAAAAATCTCAACAGCTCTCAGTTTTGCTGGAGTTGAAGTGAATTTACGTATTTCTAGTAACTACAGTTGAAGTGTGAATAATTAGGGACTTTTATAGAAGGTTCATATAATCGATTGTGAAATTATTCAATAATTTAATGTGCTCAGATAAAATCGAATGAGAATTTTATCACGAATGCTTATAGCACTTCAATATATTCAACCAAATTCGCTCACAACTTTGAAGCCTTTTTACTGAGAAGAAATTTGAAAGTAATCAATAATTATTTAATTTCCTCCACAAATTTAAGTTCGATTGGATACGCAACCCTGAATACGTGAAATACTAAAATGTCTTATAAACATTTCAGAAATTAATTTCTTACTTCTCTTTTTATGAAATTATGCTTTCTTTCACATCTTTGGTGATTTTCGAAAAATATTATTGTTTCAAACAACTATCGCAAAAACATTCCCAACTTAACTATATGTTCCATCAAATATCGAATCAGTTTTTCATTTTTTCTTGATTTAAAATTTTTAAAGATTCACTACTATCAAAGGAGCAAATCTGGATTACCGCAAAAAGATAAATATCTAAATGAATAATTTGCATCCCAATTTTTTCTAAAAAATCACTCGCGCAGCAGATCTCCATCACAATGGTAATATTTGATCGATTTTTATCGTTTCTATATACCTATTTTTAACCAACTAAGCAATTTGGAGGGGCTTTAGAGATGAGCAAATCCTCAAAACCCACGAGAAAATATGAAATTCTTGGCGCATGTTATGAAAAAGAGTTGATACACTCAGGGGATACTTTCCTAAAATCATCTAAATCAATATTTAGATGTCTAAAAAAAAATGAATATCAAAAGATGTCACTTTTCTAATACTCCTACTTTGATCCTATTACTCAATTTGGAGGGAGATTGGATATATTCTTTACAATTAATATTTACATATTTGGCCCCCGGTTTGTGAAATTTCCACTTAAGCACCTCCGCGCACTTCCTTCCAGAAGTTTGGTGATGCCAAAATTTTGACTGAATTTATTCAATTTTTGACGAAGTTGTTCAAATTTCGACGATTTTGTTCAAATTTTGAGGATTTTGTTCAAATTTTGACGATTTTGTTCAAATCTTAACAATTTTGTTTTGCCTCGAGAGAAACCCCAGATTTCAGATTATTTGGTCTGATGGGAGCCACTGAGATGCCAGACTGCATCAGGAAGAATATATATATTAGACGTTAAAAAATACTTTAAAATCATGGATATGAAAACCTTTTACGCACCACACTATTGACTATCGATACAGTGCAATAGTCCACTACTTTCGGAGAAAATACGCACAAAAATTGTCAGATTTTATATTTCCGCATGTTTAGTTACATGTTTCTAAGAATATCGTTAAAAATGAGAGAATTTATTAAGTTAATATAATTTTATTGTACACAAGTGAACTTCGAAGAATGTGGAATCATTTAAACTAAAGCTAAATAGAAAACGTCAAAAGTAACGGCACATGTGAGAGTATTGATTAGGTTGACATAATGGAAGTATTCAAACCATGAAATAGAAATTCTTATAATCAATAGCTGACTTTCCACATCATAAAGCCGATTAGTTACATCAAGACATGTACAGTTAATTGATGAATAATTGAATGGATATTTTTCTTTATCATTCTCGTTATCACAATTCAGCCTTTTGTATTAGACTTGAATTAATAAATTACAATATGTTTATGGAAATAGTTATAATGTCATGGGAAGTTTGAAAGCTGTTGAATCTACGTCGATCAGAATATTAGAACAAACTAATTACTAAGTTGATGGAATCTAAATTTGGAATTAATAATTAGACTGAATTTGTAACCGTCAACTGCACGAGATGCTTTGATTGTAAATGTTTGATCCAGAATTTTGTGAGGTTGAATTGCAACATACTCAAGAAATGATACAAAGTATGCAATAGTTTAGAAAACGAAAACGAGTTCCATTAAGGCAATATTTGGCATGCGGGCTATCGAAATTTGGGTAAATTCCTACAACCGCCGCCATTATTACGTAAATATATGTGTTTTCATACATATATTTTTACCTGAACATATTGATCCATATCTCCAGCGGCTCCCATGAGCGGCTCCAAATGAGCTATAATTTGCTATTAGTGGGACAGAAAGAAAGTCTCAAAATTTGGGCAATATTTCTTGTTTTTGCGTGATATTTTTTAAAATTTGCTCAACTCCACAGCTTCTGCAAATTAAGTTACAGAGTGAAAATTTGCTACGTGTATTGAGCTCATGTTGAAATACGATCCTTTGTGGTTCTCAACTCTTCCTCAAACGCGCTGCAATTCGCGAAGACTATTCTGTTCGAATTGCATCTCGCCCTACTTCGCAAATCAGTACGCGATGCACTTCGCAAATTTTTTTATACTAAAGCTAGGTTCTTATGTTTGCGATGCACTCGCGCATTTTGTTTTATTTTAATAAAATAAATTATTATCTAATCGAAGCGTGGTTCTTCAAACCAAAAATTATTATCCCATAAAATAAATGCTACTGCATTGTATCGAAGAAAAACAGTCAGGCGTGAGAGTGGTTTTTTTATCCTTTTTAGACCTCCTTGACTACGTTTTATTTTTATATATATATATATTTATATATATATATATTTATATAATATTATATATATATATAAATATATATATATATATTTATATATATATATATATATATATATATATATATATATATATATATATATATATATATATATATATATATATATATATAGGGTATTCCCTCTCAGATGAGCCACCCCGTATATTCCTTATCCCATAGTGAGTGGAAAAATTTCCCGAAACACGTAAAATGATTTTGATTGGGGGACATCTTTTGCCGTATATTTGAGGCTTGAACGAGCAACTCCCTAATAGGGTGCGCTTCAACCCCTAAAAATGGATTAGGGGAGAGGTGTTGAGTGATACGTCATTTGAAAGGTCTTGGAGGCCTCTTTACAACGGTGTATGAAGAACGTAGATTTGATGAACCTTGTTATTATGACTTTTCTACAATCTTAAAAAATCTTTAAAAAATCACATTCGTAAAAAAACTGAATTATTTCATCATGCTTACAATAAAAAAAATGAAATCTGCGTGTTTAAATCAAATGTTCAAATTGTTCTCCATTGACTTCCATACAATAATACAATCTTGACTGAAAACCGTCTCTAACATGGTTCAGCATAATGGGAGTTATTTGACGACACTCATTTACAATTCGTTGGCGTAGTTCGTCCAAATTTTTAGGCTGAGTCACAAAAATCTTTTACGAATGTGATTCCCCCAAACAATATCATTTGACGTGTTTCGGAAAATTTTTCTACTCACTATGGGATAAGAAATATACGGGGTGGCTCGTCTGAGATGGAACACCCTGTATATATATATATATATATATATATATATATATATATATATATATATATATATATATATATATATATATATATATATATATATATATATATATTTCTAGTACTTATTGGTATCTCCAGCGGCTTCCATCTGGTCAAATGAGCTGAAATTTGGTATCTCGGATTGGTTTCTTTGCAGAACGAAACTTTCAAAATGTGGTTAAATTATTCGAACCGCTGCCTTTTTTACGTAGATTTTTTTGTTCGTGGTTTTTGAAAAATTTCCGAACTCCACATCTTCTGTAGATTGAGTTAGAGTTGAAGTTTGGTACGTGTATTGAGTTTATGTTGACTTAACATCCTTTTTTGGTTTCAACTCTTTTTCTCAAACGCGCTGCATTTCGTGGCGACCATTCCTTTCGAATTGCATCTCGATCCGTTTCGCTATCACTACGCGATGCACTTCGGGAATTCGTTTTCACGATAGAGGGTTGAAATTTGTTACGTGAATTATGTTTATGTTGAGCTACATTCCTTCGTTGGTTTCAACTTTTTCCTTCAATCACGATGCTCTTCGCAATTTTTTCTTCATAAAATAAATTATTTTATGATGGAGCTCTGCTGCTCACGCATTTTTTATGTGCAAATAGTGTGACTGTTTTCGCTATGCTATCATTCGATATTATCTCATTATCCATCGGCTAAGTTCCCGCCGGGTGAATTATACATACAGGATATTCATTATTTCTATTCGAGTTCATGAATTATGGCAATTGATAGAAATAATCTTTCATGCTTACGTGCAAGAGTAATTGGATGAAACATATACTACAGAACAGAAGCTTCCAGCTTCTTTCCATTATAATTCCAAGACATGACTCAAAACAACGCCAATGGCCAATGAATAATATATAGATTTATTATCCTTTATATTCAAACTTACTAATTCAATTGTATTCACATCACAATATTATAAAATAGGAGATTAATCGGCCAGAGACGGTTCGTCATTTCACAGAATTCATATTCTGATTTATATTCTACCGATATTCTCATCTTAATATACTTATATATTAAATTCCAATATATACATTTTATTAGAGTATGGAATTATAAAAGAATAAATATATAATGCTTGCTCTCTTGATGTTTATACAATCTATGTAGATTGTGAAAATCTTTCAATATTTTATTATGTTCTCTATTATATTTATTTAACTGATCTGGAATATTTTTTTTCTAGTGCGTTGATCTGTTTAAATTAATGAATTATTTATCTTTTCGTATTAAAGATATTGCACTACATAAAGTGAACAAAGAAAATTCTTTAATAATTCAAAAAATTATCAAACAACTTTCCAAGGGAGCTGGTTATACGTATTCCGCAACGCAAAATCTGCATTCACATCAATAGAACGGTGAAATGTTTCGATCTTATTAGATCTCATCAGTGCAGCTTATTTGACTCCGAGTGAATTAACAAATTTCTAATTGTTCCCCAATACAAATCGTGGTCAGTAACACTGTCTGGATAACAACCCAAAGCGCCCTCCCACCAAAAATATTGGGAACTAACAATTCACCGCTTAGACCGAAAATGCAGAAATTTGTCGCGCAAACACGTACCTCCTGATATGAAGATATCTACTCTACAACTCTTTTTAAATTATTAAAGAATTTCCTTGTTCACTTTATGTAATGTATGAAATTGACCATAGTCAACAAGTATGTTTTTCATGATTTGATTAAAGATATTGCCTATTTTGTCATGGAATATCAGCAATTACCATTCTTCTAAAAACATGCTATTTCAGTGATAACATGATGATACCTTCTTTATCAAAAAGAATAATGAATTATATTAATTATATAGTAAAACAACGAAAGAATGGTGGAAAGTTCTCAACCTTGATTGTAGTGTAGTGTAAATTACGAGTATATTCATTATACTTCACATCCAGCATTTCTTATTTAATTTAGTTTATTTGTTCAGGGTATTGGGATGAGTAATAGATCAAACGTGCGCTTTCACCTGACAAATTTTATAATCTAGTTTAGAATCAAATCATGAAAAATATAGAAATATAATATATTACATAAAGTGAACAAGAAAAATTCTTCAATAATTTGAAAACTATCAACTTTCCAAGGGAGCTAGTTATATGTATTCCACGTTAAAGATTCTACATTCACAACCCAACAGTGAATTATGGAAATCGTCAAGTCACTTCGACTCAAAATCTGCATACAGCTATTTCGACTTGTTTAGATATCATCAGTGCAGCTTATTTGAATCGGAATTTATTAACAAATTTCTAATTGTTTTTCAATACAAATCACGGTAGGGGCTACTGTATGGATAACAACCCTGAGCGCCATCTAACAAGGATATTGGAAACCAACAATTCACCGCTTCGATAGAAAATGCAGAATCCTGTCACGAAAATTCATACTTCCTGACATGAAACGTCTACTCTATAATTGTGGCGTTAGTGGTTCCAAAACAAGTTAACTTAGCGTTTTCAAAACCTCTGGACATACTCACAAGATTACGCTCCGTAAATATTTGTCGCTATATTCAAAATCAAATCATGAAAAATATGCAAGATGACCATGGTCAATTTAGTGTATTGAGTGAACAAGAAAAATTTTTGAATTATTTGAAAATTATCAGTTAAATTTTCAAAGGAGCTGGTTATATATATTTCGCGATTGTTATTGTGAATATGTTAATTCACCTCAGATCAAATAAGCTACCCTGATGAGATCTGATGACATCCAAACAGCTATATGCAGATGGAGGGTTTACTTGATGATTTCTATAATTCTTTGTTGGATTGTGAATGTGGAATTCTTGTCCCGGGATACATACAACCAGCTCCCTTGGAAAATAGATAACTTTCAAATTATTGGAAAATGTTCCTTCTTCACTTTATGTAATATCTAGTTTATAGTTTGTCCACCTTCCAAGTTATATATACCTATATAAAACTGTCGAAAAAGAGAAAGATTAAGAGAAGAAAATATCTTGAGAAAAACAGACCATTGATTTCAAAATGAGAAATGGAGCATGTGAAATAATGTCTTTTGACAAAACAATCAAATAAACTTTCGGGATAAGATATACTGCGATCTTGCAGAAAATCTCAAAAAACCATAATTGTCAGTATGTTGATGAATTAGTAGGTAGAGAATTTTGCTTTAGCTAATAACTATTCTGAACTCACAACTAAGTTGTAAAATTTATCTCATTAATTTTTATGATATACGTTTCTTGTCTGCATTCTATGAAATAAAAAAACGATAAAGTTACATTGTGTTGAGGAATGTCTCTCTTCTTCAAGATAATTATTTCTGACTGTCATACACGTTCTATTCTCTATATCTAACATTCAATAAACAGGTAAAATCTTGTGTTATCAATAAAATTGAAAATTAATTGAATATTCAAGATCATAGATAAGTATTGAAAAACGTAAATATTCTTTAACTGGAATTGTCCCTAATAATTAATTTTCTACATTTAATAATTGTAAGGATTTGGAAGGGTTCACTCGATAACGAAGAACTATATTTTAATAAAGGATTTATTTGATATTTACAGAAGAAATTCACACATTAGTTTTAACAACTTTTAATAACCAAAACGACATTCGTCAACTACATCTGTCTACTACATTACGCTAACCACACAGAGTGAAAAAGAAGACATTTAAATCACAGAACAGGAAATGAAGGAAGGTTTGACAACCATCATATGTATTAACAATAATGACGAAGCCACGGCGAATTGTGTCGAACAAATAGAAGTCATAGCCAACTGGTAACACTTTTGAGGATGAAGCTTTTTATAAGTCTGCAGTTCAATTCAGAAAAACCCTCTGGCAGACCGTGCAAGGTAAATTGGTATGGATAATCCACCTACCTTATGGTGCTCGTGGTGGTATGACAGAGGCTATGGCTGCAGAACATCTGTCATAATAATAATTCCTTGTAAATCAGCAATAACTGCTTTAGAGCTATAGCTCCTCTATATAATATTATAGAAATATTAATTTCTTAAGGACGTAGTTTCTTGGTTGGTTTTCCAATATTGATTGAGAATTTATGATTGAAGTTCTTCTTGAGAACATGGTCGCATGGGTTGTGGTGCTGGTAATTCATGGAAATAAAATGTTCTATACTAGACTTTTATTTTTCTCCAGAACCAACCTTCAATGAATTGGAGAGATATTCTCGTAAACGGAAGGAGATAAAAAACAGTGTATATTTGATTAATCGAATTGAAATATTCAGTACCATAATAAAACGTCTACTCACTCCAAAAAATAAATGAAAATTTTGTGACATTTCATTTCTTTGAGCAGATAATGGTAAAACATCAATCAATTGTTCCTACTTGAAGGTTATTGCAATTCATTTTACTTCTTTTAGAAATAGCGATTTATGCTTATTGTAAGTTGTTCAAAAATTTCGAAAAAAATTGTACGACATCATCATTGTGTATATTTTATACTCTACTAAATCAAAGTTGTATGAATATTTCCAGATAAATAAATATCGTACCTACTTGGACAAACTTTAACATGGTATCATTATAAAAAAAATTACAAAATGATACAATCCTTCACTTGCAAAAAAATATTTTCTGTATTTTGTTTTTATTCTTCGAAGTCACAGAATCCATAAAAAACGGCTTTTCTACTGATAATTTTCATTTCGTTCCCCCTCTTTACTGGCCGCCACTGTTTAGAGCGGTGATGCCGATGGTGGACTCATTGTAGCAACAAGAATTCAACCTAATTATAGTATACATAATAAGGCATGTTTGCCTTATTATAGACGATAGAGGAGATAGTGTTCACTTTTAAATAATTGCCAACATTATTACGTATTAGGTATATCAGTTGACAGTGTAATTATGCTTGCAACAACGAGGAAGCAATTCTTCTCGGGTAATCATGGCGTATTCAGAATGTTGGTGTATCTTTATCGTACAAAAAAACAGCATAACACAATGATCAAGATCCTTCAGGAATCTTCGATAACGCAGATTTCTATCTTCGATGAATATGATGTCAATAAAAAATTAGACCTAGAGATGAACTGCTGACCCTCTGTTCAACAGCCAACCTGTAAATAATGTTTTGACGAAATAAAAAAAAATCAAACTGATTTGCCATCGCATGCATAGAGTTGTAGTTTCGACTTCAGTTAACATCTTCAGTTAAAGCATATATTTCGAGTAGCAAAAATGTGTTTTTAATTCTCGATGAGTAATAATTGTGGATTCCTTGAATGAAGAAGCCAACCAAACAAAAAATCTTTTCATTGGATTCATTTTTCAGATAACATTAACGTACTTAAATTACATCAGACCATTAAATAAATCACCTATACCAACGCCAGATAGGCAAATCCAGTAATATCTTGTCGTCAATTCTATAAAAATGGACGACAAGATTTCCAGATCTAACACTACGTGACTTATTTCTGAAGGGTTATTCAAGATCGTTTCATAAAACTTAGGATAACTGGAAAGTATAGAAAAATTAAATTACCAAGCATACCTTGCAGAATAATAGAACAATTGTAAATGAATTCACATAAAGTGAACAAGTAAAATTCTTCAATAATTAAAAAAATTATCAAACAACTTTTCAAGGGAGCTGTTTATATGTATTCAACGAAGCAAAATCTACATCCGTAATCCAACAGTGAACTATAGAAAACGTCAAGTCACCCCTATTCAAAATCTGCATACAGCTGTTTCGATCTAATCAGATCTCATCAGTGCAGCTTATTTGACTCGGATTGTATAAACAAATTTCTTATTGTTTCCCAATACAAATTGCGGTCGGACTAATACCTGGATAACAACCCAGAGCGCCCTCCACCATACATATTTGAAACCAACAATTCACCGCATAGATCGAAAAAGCAGATTCCCGTCACAAGAATACATACCTCCTGACATCAAATGTCTGCTATGAAAATGTAGCATAAGTGATTCTTAAGCACGCTAACATAGCGTTTATAAAAACTCTAGACATACTCGCGAGAGTGCGCTCAGGAAATACTTGTTGCGATAAACGCAATATTCAAAATCAAATCACAAGAAATGCACAAGTTGACCACCGTCAATATTAATATTGTAATCTATAATTTTGTAGTCAACCTAATTCATATTCTATATAAAACTATGAGTTCATCATTTTTATTTTCAACTATATAACTTCTTTTTAACGTTACCTACTATGTTAAAAATAAGTTATTCAAACTATCCAGTATAATAAAAATATATATTAATTTATAAATTTTATATATATATATATATATATATATATATATATATTTATATATATATATATAAATATATATATATATATATATATATATATATATATATATATATATATATATATATATATATATATATATATATATATGCAGTGGCGGCTCGTGAGTTTTGGTTTGAAGGAGGCTACAAGAGGTGTTAAAAAATACACCATAGGCGAAAATGTTTAGGATTTCAAAGTCAACCGCCTTATAATTTAAAGAACATCGAAGTAAACAAGCACGCCTAAGCTATTAATTTGTTTTCTCTTTCGAGTGTCTACCTTGAGATCTACAGACTCCTATTAGCAGTATAGTTCTACAATACTGGCTTGCTTCGTATGCCGTGGTGGTTCGAGGAGGCGGTGGGGTTGTGGTGGGACGCAATTAGTCAATTCATCTATTCATCAAATGTTTTCTTTCACAAAATAGGTACCTACATACCTACTTAACGAATTTGTTAACAGCTGGTGAGAGCAAATAAAAAGTTATTATATATTTTTGAAGATTAGCGGAATTCTGCGATCTTTAACGTTAGCAAAATGATCTATAATATCCTCATAAAATTTTTTGTCTTTCGCCAAAAGTTTTACCAATTCCTTTACAATAGACAACAAACTAATATTTTTCAAATGATCCTGGCTCATTGAATTTCGTGAATAAGTTTTAATTCTCTTAAGAGTGGAAAACGAGCGCTATATGGAAGCCGACGTCACCGGGATAGAAACAATTAGACATAAGAGTTTATAAACTTGGGGTAAATCTTGATTCAAATCATTATCAAAAAGGTATTTAATAGTCTTCACATGATTTTCATTTTGCCCCAAAATTTCATTGTCATTATAAACAACACACTTATCACTTTTTATGGCCACCTTATCAAAAAAAGTGTATTTTTGACATAAATTTTCCAAAAGGTTATCTGGAAAATTAGCCGAAAATCCGGTAAACAAATTTTTATTGAGTTAGTCGAAGAAATGCAGTTCTTTCAAATCAGAGAACCTTATTTCTATTTGACCCCTTATAGTATCCAGAATTTCATAAAATATTTGCTTATAGTGAAGCTCCATATCTGCGAAACTGAATTTCTTTCGTTCTGGGCTAAATTGAGTCGTATCATCAGCAGTTTGAAATACAGAAAATGGTTTTTTTAAATAAACTTCTGCACGAAATTTTTTCCAAAAGAAACTTTTGCCGATTTCGTGAGTAGATTACATCTGAAATTTTGTGCTGTAAGATTTGAAAAACTATTTCTGTTTGTTCAAAAATTAATTTAAAGATGTTTAAAAAATATATAAATTCCTTATCTTGTAAGTAAGTTATTAATCCGCGTGCGGTATTTAAAGTTACTTTATCGGTGAAAAATTCCTCACTTTCAACTATAGAATTAAATCCTCAAAACCTAAGCGGCCCCAAACAGAGACATTTTCCCTAGTAAAAAGTAAACACTGCCAACAAAATAATTCATATTTTACCTGTGATCCGGTTAGGCAAGGATGTCTCTTATAATTCCTTGTATTAAAACCGCGGTTCTGTTGTCTGTTACGCTGCACCAAATTGTTTAATTCAGGGGTAGGTCGCAATGTTTTTATCAAAACTTTATCCTCATAACTTAATGCACTAAAGTAATGGGATAACAAATATTCCACTAAGTCACCATTGAAAATTTTGAAATTAACTTCAGTAACCAAACTCATTTTAAAACAATACGCGAGCAATATAAGTAAACACGCTGCACGGCCATTAGTAACTACGATCACACTACGTACGATTCAATTAATGCTTTCCAACGAATTCACTCGATGTCACGCGAAATTCTATAGTTGTGATTAGTCGACATTGTATAAGACAGGGTTCCTATCAGTGTTGCCATTTACATGTGTTTTGCTTTTCTATTGCAATGAAGTATTCATTCGGAGTATTTGCACCGTTGTTTGCTTTTCTGTGGCAGGCATAATGAACGTTGAGACTATACCTTTCCATGCCTCCGCAGCGTTGCCACCAATCTTGAAATGAATGAAATGTAGTAAATGTAAATACCCTAATAAATTATATTATATAATGTAAGTTGAAAGGAAGGTAGGTGCATAAAATAATATGATTTTGATTAATATGAATATGCTGAATGCTGACTATTCAATATAATATATTAGTGATACACGGAATATTATTGAGGAGGCTTAGCCTCCTTAGCCTCCTTTGACTAGCCACGTCCCGCTGATAATATATATTATATATAATTTATAGATAATATTATATATATTATATTATATATATATATATATATATATATATATATATAACCAACAGATGAAGTGCATTCCTGACAAAACGAACGTATCTGGAGCGGAAAAGAGCTAAAGCGCTAGATAAAATGATAAAATAATTTATATAGAAGAAATCTTATTGAGCACAAACGAACTCGTTATCCATCTAAAGATGCAAATGTAAATGAAAATGTTTATGTGACTAAGGTAGAGTGATTGATATAATTGAAATTGGTAAAAAGGTCGAATTAATAAGATTGATATGGGAGAGATATAGTTTGATAATTACTATTATACAAGTTGTCGATTCATGTTCTCTCTTTCCTTAACTTATTATGTGCTTGTCACTATCTTTCTGCATTGAGTAATATTCAGTAATTTCAAATATACTCAAAAATATCGACGAGTCCCTTGGCGTAGTATACTTGTATTTTCCTATTGTCTTATTGATATGTACCGAATTGGTACTTGGTACTAAAATTTCCAGTGATTAGTACAAATAGAGAAACAATGTGGTGGCTAATGACTATAACAGTCAAAGCCAAGAAGAAAAAAAAAAAATACTCAAAAAAATAAATTGAATCAAATTGATTCAAAAAGTGATTTATATTCAATAATATCATTCAAAATTTAATAAAATATTAGACAGTTGTAATGTGATAAGCTTAATCATAAATGCATCAAAAATTCAATAATATGATGAAAATAAATCTAGGTTATATCAATAGCAAAATTATTTTCTTCATTCAAATAAAGTCTTATTTATTACAATTGTAACGCTTGTTTTCGTTTTTCAAAAACACTGATCTTTTGTTTTGATGACACAAGAATTTCGCCACAACTTAACGTTAGTTGATTCAACATATTTACCAGAAATTATTAGGAGAATTTATAGAACTTATAGTGTTTGAAATAAAAAAATTCAAAAAATTATTTTCAGATCGAAACCATTCGAATTATGACATTCAGCATATTTGATTGAAAATTATTTATCATAAAATACTTCTGCACTATGGAATATAGCAATAATATTTAACAAATTAACGATTATGACGAGACTGCTTTTTATTCACGAAAATATATCATAGTTTTGATTTTTTTTCTATTTTTAAATAATCACAGCATAATTTTCCAGAATATACATTATATAGAAGATGTCACGCAAATACAAATTCCTAAGAGTGTACATTCATTACCATGACAATTCAGTGGTAAGTGAGTTGATACCGTTACTGGGTACATTTTCATATCATGAATTTCGAATTATACTACCAAATACATTTCATACTAATTCAAAATTTATATTTGATTTTATGTATTACATGAAATTAGTAGTAATATTTGTAATCTGTGTTGAAGTTGTTTATTTGCATAAAGAATTAATTTATATTTAAATTGTATACGAATTTGCTCTTGTCCGTGAGCGAGTAATATTTATCAATAATTACTTGGTTACGAATGTAAGTCCTCACTTATAATCTTTAATTCAGTACGAATATTATAATTTTTCATTAATTGTGAAAGCAAATGTTGAGCTAACGTTATTATAAAGCTATTGATTTTGTCAAGTAAATTAGAAAATTAGAAAGTGTATTTGTAATTTTTGTTAAATTCGTGTATTCGCTTATTTTAAGTATTAATATAGTTGAAGTAAATAATAATCCATATGTTTTGATATAATGATTTGAAAGAATATTATTCAAGTATTTTTAATTGAAATATAAACAAAAAATGCGTCATTAATCTATATAATTCATTTTAATTGTCAGTTCAAAAACTTAATCCTTTTATACATTTATATAATATATATATATATATATATATATATATATATATATATATATATATATATATATATATATATATATATAAATATATATATATATATATATATATATTTATTTATATATATAATTATATTTATATATATATATATAAATATATAAATGTCTAAAATGATACAAGTTTTTGAACTGACAATTAAACATGAATTATATAGATTAATGACGCATTTTTATATGTAAATATATATATATATATATATATATATATATATAAAAATATATATATATATATATAATATATATATATATATATATATATATATATATTTTATATATATACTATATATATATATATATATAAATATATATATATATATATATATATATATACCTATATATATATATATAATATATATATATATATATATATATATATATATATATATATATATATATTATAATATATATATTATATATATATATATTATATATATATATATATATATATATGAATATATATATATATATATATATATATATATATATATATGAATATATATATATATATATGCATTCTCTAACTTTTCATAAGCTACTTGAAGTTTATAAATTTCCACTTCAAACTAAGATCATCATTGATCACTTCTATTGAAGTCAACGTTAAATAATTGATAAAATATTCTTCGTCTTCCATCATAATCAAGTTGAATCCCTTCTGAATTGAGTTTTTGGTTCATTCTTGACAAATAAATCAAACATAACCTAGAAAAATTTTATCAGTTTTTATGATAGTTCAAATGTAGAAACCATAGAAAATTCAAGAAACAGAGCGGTCGAATCAAGTCGGAGGGAAATCTCTTTATCACGCTAAACAAGTGTAAATTTTTAGACTCACATAAAATGTGTAATTAACCTGTTAAGGTAGATCTATATTTTCACGAATATGGAAAAGTAAATTATCTGGATTCATTAGTTTAATGCTACTAAGCTAACAAAACCTGCAGTTTAGTTTTAAAGGATATCTAAACTACAGAGCATTTGAATATTTCTTAGTTTCAACAAAAATTTGTTGAAATCGTTGAAACGATGACGTATTCTATCTAACTGTCTAAAATTTGTAAATATTCAATGGAAATGTGGAGAATCTTTGATTCTATGAAAATTTTTTAAAGAATTCTCCTGTCATCTATTTGATATTTACGGTAAGGCGAACTGAACTATTAATTCCCCGTTTAAAAGAAAATTAACTGGGAATTTTACACATTTATACTTTATTTCATTAGGTAAGTCCAATATGCAAATTAAAAACGTTTTATTAAATGATACTAATGGCAAGGTGTCAGCTTAATAGTCCACTTCCCCGTTCAATAGAGCTTTTACACCTGTAAGTACTTTGCCGATTGTAAAAAATGATTAATATTTAAATTATTCCACATGCATGATATAAATCATTTACACGAGATAATTTATCCCTCGCATAATGTATAAATACCTATCATTTTCTCTGTTCAATCTGTATAAAATGAATTCGTAAAGTAGTACTTTAAAACGGTATAGTCGAAGAAATTAAGTGGATGATATTTATTTGAAATATTGGTATAAGTGATCTCTTTCAATCATCTTGATGTAGGAAATTTAAGCGTTCATGTAAATAATACTTATCTTATGAAAACCCAGTATGTTATTTTCATGTTATATTCGTTCTAACGGTTCCGTTTTATTTTCATGTTGGAATGTATTCAACCCACATCAATTTCACTCAACTTTACATATTTGCCAATATATAGGCATGTTTTTAAATGAAAAAACTCTATCGCAGCGAGTTGCATTAGAAGAGCAGGTTTTCATAACGTATCCAGTTCAAATAATATATTAATTAAATTATGATTTTTTTTTCCAAATTCAAAAAAACTGCGCAGTCTAATGTGTAAACAATATTTATTTCCTTCCGCGGGGATTAACCCCCAACAAATTCGTACCAAAACGAATCACATCCAAGGTATCATACGAAACTACGTACTTACCTCCTTCAACCCTATTTCTATAAAATTGCGCCCTTTACCGTGTAAACAAGATTTATTTCAATATTTGGGGGTCAACGCTCCAACCAATTCATTTAGAAATGAATAGCATCCAAGATATCGTACTAAACTACCTACCTACGAAGTTTCAACCCTATGGTAACAAAATTGCAACTTCTATCGTGTACAAATGATTTATTTCCCTGGGGGGTAAATCCCCCAAGCCATTCCTACCAGAAACAATATCATCCAATATATTATACGAAACTACCTACTCACAAACTTTCAATTATATTACGCTCTTTATCAAGTAAACAAGATTTATTTCTTCCCCCAGAGGGTCAACCCCCCAACCAATTCGAACCAAAACCAATCCCGTTCAATATATCATACAAAACTACCTAGATACAATCTTTCAACCCTATTGCTACAAAATTGCGCCTTCTGTCGTGTAAACAGGATTTATTTCACCCCCAGGAGGTCAACCCCTCAACCAATTCGAACTAAAAACAATCCCATCCAAGATATTATGCGAAACTACCTATTTACAAATTTTCAACCCTATTGCTCCGAAATTGCGAATTTAATCGTGTAAACAAGATTTATTTTTTCCCCAGGGGGTCAACCCCCCAAGCAATTCGAACCAAAAACAATCCCATCCAAGATATCATGCGAAACTACCTATTTACAAATTTTCAACCCTATTGCTCCAAAATTGCGACCTTAATCGTAAAAACAAGATTTATTTTCCTCCCAGGGGGGTCAACCCCCAAACCAATTCGAACCAAAAACAATTCCATTCAAGATATCATACAAAACTACCTAGTTACAAACTGTCAACCCTATTTCTTCAAAATTGCGCTCTTTATCGTGTAAACAACGCCAAAATACATAAGCTTATACATACATATGAACACACACACACATATATATATATATATATATATATGATATATATAATATATAACGTAAGTATATATATATATATATATATATATATATATATATATATATATATATCTATATATGATACGGATCAGAGGATTTTGTTTGTTGTACTATTTTCATCTTCAAATTTTCAATCCAATGCTTGGCTACGCCGTTCTGATGAGGAACAAAGAGTCCGAAACACGTGTCAACGGGCTGCTTCGCATATAAACGTACTATACGCGATATATTCTACTCCACATCTTTAATGTTTTTCCCATGACTAATTTCTTTGTTGTTAGATAAATAGTACCTATTATTTTTATTTCAAACATACGTGAGGTAAATGGTTTCTTTGGTTTCCCTTACCTAATCTAATGATAACTATTTTGGAATGTTAATATTAGAGCTGAATAGCATATAATAAATAATTAGCAAGACAAAGCAGCCTTGTCTTTTCAAAGAAAATTTTCAAATCAATAAAATGTCAGAAGAAATTTTTAATTACGAATATCGTAGTGAAACGTCAACTTTTTAATAAAATCGAGTTTTTCTAAGATTCAGCCACACCTGTTATTGCTAATAATTATCAAGAGATTAAAAATAAGATCACAGGCAACAACAATTCGAAATAAATATATATATATATATATATATATATATATATATATATATGTATATATATTTATATATATATATATATATATATATATATATTTATATATAAATATATATATACATATTTTCATATTTCAATGAATAATTTATCTATACTTCGATTAATAATTTATGAATAAAGACTCGTTTCTACTAATTCAAAAATAATAATGTTATTAAGGCTCGGATGTTCATGGCCTACATGAAAAAATATGAAAAATACTGCTTATATTCTTCTTTGAAATATTGTCATCTTGGTATAACTCTTAGACTTGGTTTGTATTTAGAATGTTATTGATAGTTCAGTGATTATCACATTCATTGTATTGTCAGTAGTAATATATATATATATATATATATAGTACATCAAATTAATCAGCTTATACGTCGATAACTTGTTGCATAATTACAAAGAGTGTCAGTTTGACATCTTATTCTGTCAAACTGACACGATTTGTAATTATGCAGGAAGTTTGAGATATATAACCGTATTTATTTTTAAGTACGTATTGTATTTGATGAGATTATTTTTTGAGTAAATTGAGTAAAAAACTCCAAATAGACTCATTTTTGAACAGTTATTGATAAACATCGAAATTTGACGGTCCTGTTAGTTTTCGATTGGTAGAGCTACTCTATGTATAATCAGGTATTATCGAAATTATACAAGGTAACTTAACTGAATTGATAGTTCTGATTGGTTGAAAATTATTCGAAAAAAATAATCAGTTATAATATCACAAGAGCATCACAAATACCGATTCACGAGACTTATTTTGAATATCAGCTCGAGTGATGTTTTGATATAATACGTCGAGTGACGAGGTCAGTATAACGATTATTTTCGATTACTCGAGTGGTATTCGTTACGATTATATAACGAATAAAAAATATTAATTTTTTTTGACAAACGTCAAAACATTGTCAATATGAAAACATTCACATTTTGACACTAGGCGAAACACCAAAACGATTATATCACGTCGTCAAGGGTATATTCACTTATCAATACGCAGTAATTATGCAAAATTCACGGATTCTATTGGCTTATTCATACATGAGTTATATAATCAAGTAATAAGTGAAGATATGTAAACTAAAGTGAAGGAAAAAAATAAATTCAAACAGTAAAATCAATAAGGAGAATATTGAGTTCATAAAGTTCATTAATTCATTTCACAAAGTTTTATATACCTGCCTCATTACTCTTAATGCAACTTACAAAAGCTGTTATAATTTCAAAGAGCCAGCAAGAAGTCAAACCCTTTCATCGGGAATTATGAACTGGAAGTTAAGTACATAACATTCTACTCTTCAGTCTTTCAGTCTTCCGCCTCACGGAAGAGCTTTTCTTGCTCTTATTGTTATTGGAGAGTGACTGAAGCACTTCTCCAATAGCTTTTTATCCTTTCATTCCGTTACCATTTCAATTCTGAGCGGTAACTTTTCAGAATACCTCATTTCTCACTATCTGACAGCGTACTGCGAGCTCGACTTGGTCATTTATGAATTCGTTTCCAATAGATCTGAATTGTTTTTGGCCAATTAGAAGTACACGAGCGTGATATCCGTTTTGTTGTAGAATGGATAGGAAGGTCTTTTTGAAGTTACGTATTGAATGAAGCAAACTGACGACATTATTATTATCCTTTTCAGCAGGTTTTCACTTTGAAAACCTGCTTATTAAAATGGGTGGGATTAGAAAAGGTGGATCTTAGACCAAGATAGTTTTTCGTTTAATGGCTTTTTATGATGCTTGGCGCCAAAAACTCAATTTCATATATATATATATATATATATATATATATATATATATATATATATATATATGGTTGTCTGGTTTCCCGGGTTTGTATCCGCGTATGGGCTTCGTCTTCGTTGAAGTCTGCTCGACGTTTCGGCAAAATCACATTTGCCATCTTCTGGTAGCTCTTCTTGGTCGAAATGAATACACTGAACTCAACTGACTTCAACGAAGACGAAGCCCGAAGACGAAGCCCATACGCGGATACAAACCCGGGAAACCAGACAACCAGATTATCTCCGCGAGAACCTGAAAATCAACATATATATATATATATATATATATATATATATATATATATTTATCTATATATATATATATGTATGTATATATATATATATATATATATATATATATATATATATATATATATATAAAGGGAGCAATTTTGAAGCATTAGGGTTGAAAGTTTGTAAGTAGGTAGTTTCGTCTGATATCTTGGATGGGATTGATTTTGGATCGAATTGGTAGGGGGTTGACCCCCCATGGGGGGGAAATAAATCTTGTTTCCACGACAGAAGGCGCAATTTGGCAGCAATAGGGTTGAAAGTTTGTATCTATGTAGTTTTGTATGATATCTGGAATAAGATTGGTTCGAATTGGTTGGGGTTTAACCCCCCGGGGAAAGAAATAAATCTTATTTACTCTATAAAGGTCGCAATTTTGTAGTAATAAGGTTGAAAGTGTGTAAGTAGGTATTTTCGAAAGATATCTTGGATGATGTTTGGTTTTGGTTCGAATTGGTGGGACGATTGACTCCCTGGGGGAAGAAATAAATCTTGTTTACATGATGAAGGGCGTAATTTTGGAGAAACAGAATTGAAAGTTTGTGAGTAGGTATTTTCTTTTGATATATTGGATGGAATTGGTTTTGGTGTGAATTGATTTGGGGTTGACCCTCCAGGGGAGGAAATAAATCTTGTTTACACGATAGCAGGCACAATTTTGGGACCATAGGGTTGAAACTTTGCATGAAGGTAGTTTCGTATGATATCTTGGATGGTATGTATTTCGATATAAATTGGTTGGGGGGTTGACCCCCCGGGAAGGGAGTAAGTATTGTTTACATATTATAAGGCGCAATTTTTTTCTGGATTTCGAACAAAAATCATGAATGAATGAATCGACTTTTCAAACTGGATACGTTATGAAAACCTGCTTTTCTAACGCAGCTCGCTGCAATAGAGTGTTTTTTTATTCTTTTCCCGGCGCATAATGGCATCTCCAGGGGCTTTTTTTCGAGACGTAACAAAACTTTAAAATTTTCGATGAAGTAGAGTTATTCAAAAATTGAATGAAAAGCATCTTAATACAATAAAATAATGTATTTTCTGCTTTTAATCTCAGTTTGCGATCACAACGTGGTTTTTGGTATTTTGAAGGTATAGTTTTTATGAAGGAAATCCTACTGGCAGAATAGTACTTACAAATATGAGCAAATGAAGATGATTGCATTATAACTGAGTCATTACAAAGTAAACTTGTTGAACAGGGAAATATAGTGCTAGACGGAGTGACCTGCAGGAGAATTATAATCCTGAAATATTTTTAATAGTAGAGGTTTTTCTGGAAACCCACAAAGCGGGTCTATTTTACGTTAGAGACGGACATCTTTTGATAAATTTACGGATGTAGTCATCCCCCTAAATAGGGTGGTAATCCCTTGGTGGAAGAGTCTGTGAAATAAATTGAAAAATTTTTTTTTATGAATTTCAATTCAATGTTCAAATTGCGAGCTATTTCCTGTCAAATAATAGATAAATCTTTTTTCAATATATTCCGAAGACGTTTTGTAAAATTTCGTGTTGTTTTACTAGATGCTACCACTATGCCGTGGTGAAAATCTTCTAAGGTATAAATCCAAAAATTCAATGGCTTATGGCCCTCCATTCTGCAGGTCAATTAGTGCAATCCCTCCTACCTACGCGATATTTGGAACAATATTGATTGAAAAAGCCACGGAGGTCCTAATGTCATTTCGTTTAAATTGCTACTAGCCATACCACAAATGGACCGGAAATATTTTGTTTAATTAAACAAAGGTGAAAAATTACTAGCCATTTGGCTAATAATTTTTTATGCATTGTTTTTAATTTAAAGTATTACGAAGTAGGGATTTCCATCTTTTTGTATTCAGTTCAACCTGTTGAAGCAACTGCATACATGAACGCGAAATAAATAAATAAATAAATAAGTAATTGAATATATATATATATATATATATATATATATATATATATATATATATATATATATATATATATATATATATATATATATATATATATATATATATATATATATATATATATATATACCCAGCAAACACTGAAACGCAGGCAATGTACAAAAACTGTACAGCGTTGCTGAACTTCACTGCAGCGATGGTAATGCAGTAACTGTATCAAAGCGGACCGTATATGTCCCGCTGAATTGTTACAGTTACTGTACAGTACATACTGCATTTGAATTGCAGCAGCGCTGCACAATGGCTGTATATTGAATGCTCATATACAGCCATTGTGCAGCGTTGCTGCAATTCAAATGCAGCGAGGTTTTGTAGTAACTGTACAAAAACTGTTCAGCACTCGTTGCATGTTGAAATGCCTAGCAACAATTTTTGAAAATTACTAAAAAACATTAATTCTTGATCCTATATAATTTGCGGTTTTAGTGTATACATCCAATGAAAATTAGCTCCAATTGGAGAGAAATTCTATATTAAGCATAAAATAATCGGATATACAATATAAATATAAACTTCTTTATAAAAAAACAAACCAAAACAGGAATATTAATTGGAATTTAAAATATAAAATAAAATATATATAGGTAAAAAAGAATAATTAACAAAAGATAATAATAAACAAAATATCCCTCTCTATGGAGGTTAATACATTTGAAGGTATATTTTTGCTTTGGCTGCTCCTCACTCCTTCTCTCATACGTATTTCTCAACCATATTTTAATGGTGGTTTCTACTTCCGTCTGTTGTAGCATTTTCGCATCCCTGTTTTCTTCGTATGGTTACTAAAAAGAGGAGAAATATGACGTAAGAAAAAAGCATTTTTACGTTTTCCTTCATAAATACAACACTCTTTGAGACACCATTACTACTACTATCACTACTACTACCACTATCAGAAGAATCATTAGTTGATAATAAATTATTCTGATTACTTAAATTAGGTGCAACAATAAAGGAAGATCGAAGGTAATGAATTATCATTGATAGTCTGATGGTTATTCAATACTTTCGATTTGCAATTTCAGATATTTTTATGACATTTTCAACATTTCTTTTCAAATATTCGGTTCAATTGCCGTTTGCTTTTTGGTTTGAATTCCATATTCTTCCGCTTTTTTGGAAAAGTTCTATATCATTATGTATAAGATTTAAATATTCCACTACTTTAGGTTTATCGAAAACATAGGAAGATATCAGTGTTTCACGTACCTTATTCCATCTCGTTGGGACTGCATCATTACAATCCGCCCATAATTCGAGCGGAAATTACACACTATATACACACTTAGTCCCGCACAATAAAATGAAGTAGTGGTACCTCTATGTTTCAATTAAAATGAGAAATAATTGTTATCTTTTCCACGATCTTCACAACGCACAATACCACAAATCTTACTCAGCAATGAAAATGGAAAAATGGCGTCCAACGTAGAGATACCGTACCGTACTGAAGAGTAACGACTCCGACCTACCCCATGACGGGGGCATCTTGGGGTAGGTTGGAGTCCGATGCGATGCCGCGTGCCTGATACAAGTATTCGGACCGTTTTGCGTTTGCATAGATTGCTTCACAGTTGCTGCACATTTATTGAACTTCACTGGATGCGTATGAGACCCTTCATTTTTGTTGCGCAGAAACTGTACAGCAACTGTACTTTAAATACTGCATTCTTTGAAACGCAGTACTATCAATACAGAAACTGTGCAGTTTTAACACATCAATTTATGTGCTGTATTCAGGTGGCACTTGTAATGCAGTATCTGTACAGTTGCTGTATGTTGTGTTTGTTGGGTATATATATATATATATATTTTCTAATCAATATGAATTTTTTGAGATGACAAATGTGAAGATAAGTGAAGAAATTTATGTGAATATTAATCACCACAAACGCAAAAATGATAGAACCGAAATGAAATTTCGCTATTTTCGAATAATCGCTTCAGCAATTATCGTAATCACATCGACTCTCTGCGCCTGTCCTCTGATGATCAGTAGTGAAATCCCCAAATCCCGGTGGCGTTAAAACCTGTCTCCAAACCACCCCGAACGTTTTAACGAGAGAAAATAATTATGAAAATGATCGCTAACGAACTATCGACAATTGGCTCGTCAGAATTCGAATTTGTCAATAGATGCATGAGGTTGATTCGCTGATCCGCTCGGATCAGTAATATGAATGGACGGAAACTGGGCGCGACATAATTATGAAGGTTCGGTTCTGATGAATTGTTTCCGTTGGCGCATGAAATTATTTAGTGTTGCGTAAGCGACCGAACGAGATGTGGAAAGCTCATTGTGTGAACCGTGGAACATAGGTGTGAACGCAACGTGTGCATTGATTGGGTTTGTTAAAAAAATTCGGCTCGGCTGGAAAGATGTGCAGAGAATGACGGCGACTCATTATGACAGTCTTCTCGAGAGCTCTACATACTACTTCTTAGAAAACTGAACTTCCTTGTCGTAGGTTGTTGGATTTGAGGTTATATTTTCCAATAAGAGTGACGGAAAGAACGCAAATTGTGTATTGATTGGGTTTGTTAAAAAGATTTAGCTTGGCTGGAAAGATGTGCAGAGAACGACCGCTACTCATCATGACAGTCTTCTCGAGAGCTCTACATACTACTTCTTGGAAAATTGTACTTCCTTTTCGTAGGTAGTTGTATTTGAGGTTATATTTTCCAATAAAAGTGAAGGAAAGAACGCAACGTGTGTATTGATTGGGTTTGTTAAAAAGATTTAGCTTGGCTGGAAAGATGTGCAGAGACCGACCGCTACTCATTATGACAGTCTTTTCGAGAGCTCTGCATACTACTTCTTGGAAAACTGTACATCCTTTTCGTAGGTAGTTGTATTTGAGGTTATATTTTCCAATAAGAGTGAAGGAAAGAACGCAACGTGTGTATTGATTGGGTTTGTTAAAAAGATTTAGCTTGGCTTTAAAGATGTGCAGAGAACGACCGCTACTCATTATGGCAGTCTTCTCGAGTGCTCTACATACTACTTCTTGGAAAACTGAACTTCCTTGTCGTAGGTAGTTAGATTTGAGGTTATATTTTCCAATAAGAGTGAAGGAAATAACGCAACGTGTGTATTGATTGGGTTTGTTAAAAAGATTTAACTTGGCTGAAAGATGTGCAGAGAACGACCGAGACTCATTATGACAGTCTTCTCGAGAGCTCTACATACTACTTCTTGGCAAACTGAACTTCCTTGTCGTAGGATGTTGGATTTGAGGTTATATTTTCCAATCAGAGTGAAGGAAAGAAAGTAACGTGTGTATTTATTGAGTTTGTTAAAAAAATTCAGCTTGGCTGGAAAGATGTGCAGAGAACGACGGCGACTCATTATGACAGTCTTCTCGAGAGCTCTACATACTACTTATTGGAAAACTGAACTTCCTTGTCGTAGGTTGTTGGATTTGAGGTTATATTTTTCAATTAGAGTGAAGGAAAGAACGCAACGTGTGTATTGGTTGGGTTTGTTAAAAAAATTTAGCTTGGCTGGAAAGATGTGCAGAGAACGACAGCGACTCATTATGACAGTTTTCTCGAGAGCTCTACATACTACTTCCTGGAAAACAGAACTTCCTTGTCGTAGGTTGTTGGATTTGAGGTTATATTTTTCAATTAGAGTGAAGGAAAGAACGCAACGTGTGTATTCGTTGGGTTTGTTAAAAAAATTTAGCTTGGCTGGAAAGATGTGCAGAGAACGACAGCGACTCATTATGACAGTTTTCTCGAGAGCTCTACATACTACTTCCTGGAAAACAGAACTTCCTTGTCGTAGGTTGTTGGATTTGAGGTTATATTTTCCAATAAGAGTGAAGGAAATAACGCAACGTGTGTATTGGTTGGGTTTGTTGAAAAAATTCGGCGTGGCTGGAAAGATGCACGGAGAATAACTGTGACTCATTCTGATAGTATTCCCGACAGTTTCAAATACTGTTTCTTGGGAAACTGAACGTTTCAATTCCTAAGTAGTTGATTTTGAAATTTTCATTTCTTATAAAAGTAAAGTAATGAACTCAACATGTTCACTGCTTTGGCTTAGTTGGGAAGAGGCACAGAGAACGACTGTAACATATTTTGACAGTGTTCTCGATAGTTCTCAATAATGTTTTTTGGAAAACTTAACTCCTTTGTCGTAGGTAGTTGGTTCTGAGGCTATCATTTCCTATAAGATTGAGGTAAAGGTAGTACAGTAAGAGTTGATGGAATTATAGCCACATAACCTACTCAGATCTATTTCTGGCAGTTTATCCTTATCACAACATCTACGATGGCTGTATGGTATCCTATATATATATATAGGAATTCGATTCCATGAGGAAATACCCATCAACGAACTTTCCATCCTACTTTGTGGCATCCTGATCTCATTTGAGGACTGCTTCGCAAGATTCAATCTTAGTAGGCAAGGACAACAAGTTCTTTTCAGTCTGGGTTCCAGGTCACTCGGAAATCAAAGAAAATGAAGAAGCCGATTCACTTGCCTGGAAAGAAGCAGAACCTTTTTCTTGTATAGGAAAATGCACCAATAAGAGAGATTTCTGAAGAAGGAGGAAACCGGAAGGGAAATACACTGGTGGAATCTTCCAGGGATGGGACACTCCAAAAAGTTCCTGTGGAAATTTAATCCCAGTAAGAAAAAATTACACCTCTTCACTGGCTTCCTTATAGGACACTGTCGCCTCAGGAAGCATGAGAATAGGTTCATCAGAAACTGACGTGTGCAGGTTCTGTGGGGAGAGGAAAGAAACTCCTGTTTACCTGAATGCCTCGCCATTGCAAGCCAATGAAAAGAACGCTTTGATCGATAAACTTGTAGGAGTGAGGACATAACCTCCTTGATATTGGAGTATATTAATACTCTGGAACTAGAAGGCGATCTGTAGAAGTAGATGCCGTAGTACAGAAAACAGCTCTGATGGGAGATACAAGATCGTGATGCATCATAACCCCATATTGAATAAATAAGGTGTTGTTGATCGTGATATTTTTGTTCGAGAAACAGTTTGTAATTAAATTCAGCTCACAAAAGTTATATGCTAAGGTCCACCTGTTCTGACGCTCTGTTAAGTTTATCCAATATTTTATGTGCATTGTTACTCTATCCGTGATAAAAACTATTAGTCCGGGGAAGTAAGTATATAGAGAGGAAAAATTAAAAAGAAGGGGTCATAATTTTTTTTAAGTAAGTACACTGACCCCTCATCGCTTTTACTAAATTTCTGACTAAATCCCGTGAAAGCTCGAAACACAGCTTTCAAGCACATTTGAAAGCACTAAAATTCGATGATTTTTTGCTTATAACTTTTTCTGATGTACTCGCACAAAAAAATCGCAGAGATCAAATTCACAGTAAATTTTATGCCCTACACGATGACGTAAGCCGACTTTTGAAATGAAAATTTTTTCGACTCAAAATTTTCCAAAAAATGAAATTTGTTTCGAAAGGTCGTGTTTTAACCGGCAACCACACTGAAAATAACCATATCAAGATCAAAACATAGAAAAACATAGATGGTGTGCTATAAAAAATTTACGTATTTTCAGATTTGGAAAATTCAAAATGACGGCCGCAAAAATCGAATATATATGCTTTTTTTTCAATCACGTTTCCTCTTGAAAACATTAATGATATCGAAACGCGGTTGGTTGCAATCGATAGGGGAAAAGTTGAAGTTTTAGGCATAAAAATTTTATAAATTTTTTTACATAACTTTTTTTAAAAATTTATTTAAAAAAATTTTGTTTGTTGAGTTTTTCCTCATTTTTGCATTGAAAAATGAGGTCAATCATTATACTCATACTCGAAATGTATTTGCCGTTAAAAAACGCGTATTTAAAAAAAAATTGTTTAAATACAATAATCAGAAGCCGAGATATAGAACCTCAAAGTTCGCTTCGTACTGTGACCATACTATTGAAAATTTTCAAATTCTCATTGTTGCATTAGATTGTTTCACCTGTGTGGTGATTAAATACAGATTTAAAAGAACGTTGGGTCACTGGCTGCATCAAAAATAAATTAGTACTCTTGCCGCGTTCGCCCGAATATGAACGCGGCAGCTGCTCGGCGTAGTGGTGGGGAGACCATTGTCGCCGAGCACCCCAACGGGTCTTCACTAATACAGAAAACAGATAGTATGGTCACAGTACGAAGCGAACTTTGAGCTTCTATATCTCGGCTTCTGATTATTGTATTTAAACAATGTTTTTTTGAAATACGCGTTTTTTAACGGCAAATACATTTCGAGTATGAGTATAATGATTGACTTTATTTTTCAATGCAAAAATGAGGAAAAACTCAACAAACAAAATTTTTTTTTAATAAATTTTTAAAAAAAGTTATGTAAAAAAATTAATAAATTTTTTTTTATTTTATGCCTAAAACTACAACTTTTTCCCTATCGATTGCAACCAACCGCGTTTCGATATCATTAATGTTTTCAAGAGGAAGCGTGATTGAAAAAAAAGCATATATATTCGATTTTTGCGGCCGCCATTTTGAATTTTCCAAATCTGAAAATACATAAATTTTTTATAGCACACCATCTATGTTTCCCTATGTTTTGATCTCGATATGGTTATTTTCAGTATGGTTGCCGGTTAAAACACGACCTTTCGAAACAATTTTCATTTTTTGGAAAATTTTGAGTCGAAAAAATTTTCATTTCAAAAGTTGACTTACGTCATCGTGTAGGGCATAAAATTTACTGTGAATTTGATCTCAACGATTTTTTTGTGCGAGTACATCAGAAAAAGTTATAAGCAAAAAATCATCGAATTTTAGTGCTTTCAAATGTGCTTGCAAGCTGTGTTTCGAGCTTTCACGGGATTTGGTCAGAAATTTAGGAAAGCGATGAGGGGTCAGTGCACTCACTTAAAAAAAATTATGACCCCTACTTTTTTTATTTTTCTCGTTGATAGATTTTTTGATCTTACTTCCCCGGACTATATATGAGAATGAAATGAACTTCGTTTTTAATTCCTAGTATATTCCTTAAATAAACCTTTCCATCCAAATGTCAACCTCATCTGCTCGTGGTGCACCCTGCTTTTAAAGATGAGACACTTACGATCGAGTCGCGTCGGTATAACCGTTTCATTCAGGTTGAGATATATAAACCCTATACATAGACCGCACTGGCTAGCTTGGTAGAAGAAAAGCTGAAAAATCTCTAATAACAAATAGTGAACAAACAGGTTAGCTGATCCTGGAAAAGAATTGTATCGATATGTTGAAAATGGTTTTGCTTTATAATTCACTTACCTGCGATTGACATGTGTCTTCTGTTTGTGATCTAACTATATCAAATTAGAGTTTTTTTGATAATTAAAATAAATACTCAGCTTAATGTTTCACTATTCATCAAAAAAAAAACAATGTGTCAACGTGTTGATAGCAATAAACAGTCGTTTTCTTTGTGATTTACTATATTGAACATAAATAATTCAACATGAATTATTAATAATAATAATAAAGTATAAACTTGGCTTGAATTTTATAATTAAATTCATGTATTTTTATATATCATCGGTTGTTGACCTTTTTCACAGTGCCAATGCAATTAAATGAAAGTAAATCGAATTCACTCTATTTTGAAGGCGTTCAATACAGAGAGAAGAGCTGAAAGGAATGCAATTTCCTGTTTTAAATGAAATATTTTATTAGAATTATATTTGTGAAATAAGCTTGAAGATAAATAGGATTAATATTTGAAAACTTATTTATAATTTTTCATACTTCTAATCGTTGTTTATATTTGAATTTTTATGTATACCTAATGATAAAAAGAAAATAAGTTAACATTTCTCTAACAATTTCATTAATTCTCAGTTATATTTTCTAGAATTTTTGAAAGACTTACTTGCTGTTTATTAAGAATTTAATTACCAATAAAGGGTAGCTTCTCTTGCAGCAAATTCGATCGATAAAAGAAATTTCATTTGATAACATACGTAATATCAGTGAGACAATATGTAATAAATTATTAAACACAGAAAAGGATGTTGTGCCCAGAAAATATCTGAATCAGAAATTCTACTATCTTTAACAGATTTTGATATCTTTCCTCGCATTGTTCAAATAAGAATAAGTTCGTAAATATTGATAAAATTCGATCAAGATGGGATGAAATTTTGACAATTCGTTAGAGAATAGTGCTTCAGATGAAATAATTATGAAACAGATTTAAATAAAATAAGTTATCTAACCTATATACCTTTGATCATTGCTGCCATCTGTCGCCACAACCGAAGAAAAGCATATTTTATCGATTTAATCTTAGTTAATTCTGAATTGTCTGAATATAGGAATATAAAATCTATTTACTATCACGCTTTCTTAAGATCTTCATCAGAAACTCAAGATTGCACGTCCATTTATTGTTAATTAAATTGCTATTATAGATTCTAGTTTCATAATGATATTGCTTCACTTAGTTTTAGAGTAAACTTAGATATATGAGTAAAGTTTGTAAGTTTCTATTCTATCAATTTAGAAGAGCAACCAGATAATTAATTCTAAGAGCATGACTAGGCAGTTCTCCCAAGCTAACAATATATTTTTTCAATAAAAATATTTATAAATTAAATTTACTGAATATTTATTAATTACAAATGCATTCAGTGGATTGGTTTCGCATGTAATAAACGTACCAAATAGCAATGAATACAGAAAATGTGGATCTTGAGTTGGCGGAAGATTATCGAATATTCTAGATATTGGTGAGATTTAGACAGGTATTCAAGTCTGAACAATCAAAAGGTTACTCTATCTTATGACAAGTAATGAATGTTTAGACTATCCTATTGATTTAATTTCAATTAATTTTATAGTCAAATAATTTAAGTTTCAGTAATTTCCGCGAATTAGTGGTTTCTGATGAGTTGCTATAGGTACTAGTCTGCTTTTCAATTCATATAGGATTACAAGTATTCTGCATATATGGTCTCGAAGAAATGGTCTATTTGGCCTCAATAAAAAGATTGCGAAATAAATCAATTTATCAATCCGGACTAATAATATTTATTTTTTCTGTCGTTGACATTTCAGCAATATGGTTGGTGGTCTGAAAGCCAATTTTCAGTCGGATTAGAAGTTATTTTAGATATATGATTGCTTCATTTACCACAGTTTATTAAACAAAGATATTCTGAGAGTTTTGTTCAAATATGTAGAATATATTATTCAGTGCAATAACAGTAATTTTTTTATCGATTCTGAATGATTGTAGTCATAATTAAAATATATTTACAATATAGTGAACGTAGCAAATATAATTATTTTTCAATTTATTCTGTATAAAATATAATCCATCAATTCGATATCAATTCAAATTCTTTCTACGCCCTTCAATTTGAAATGTATTTTCCACGAGCGAAATTTAATTCCTGCAGATCAATGAAATAGCGTTTTGGTACCATCTTCTGTTTTTGAATAAGGAGGAGAAAAAGTTTCATACTCCCAAATAATACAATCTATGGTTTATCATATATATATATATATATATATATATATATATATATATATATATATATATATATATATATAATTATATATAAATATATATATAAATATATATATAAATATATATATATATATATATATATATATATATATATTTCTTTCTGGAGTAAGGAAGACAAACAACAACAACAATAAACGGTAACTTTAGTGGAACAAATATACTTACCTATGGGGTTCCGCAAGGAACAGTGCTCGGGCCTTTCTTTTTTTCAATATATCTGAATAGTATATTTGACCTTAAAATTAGTGGAGAAATTATTAGCTTTGCCGATGATATGCTAGTTATGTACGAAGATACATCTTGGAGAAATCTGAAATAAAATGCAGATCTAATGATCTTGAAGAAATGGTTTGAAAGCAATAAACTTACCATGAATCAGGAAAACACCTAATATCTGATGTTTTAATCCACCGAAGTCGGACTCCCGAACTTAGGGATACTTCGAGTAGACAATAAATTTAACATTTCAATTACCAGTGCCACGAAATATTTAGGCATTTACATTGATCTACATTTGAAATGGGATGAACACATATATTACTTGATAAAAAAGTTAAGAGGTATCGCGTACAGATCAGAGTCATACGAAGGAACATCCAATCCATAAGACATCTCCAAATACTTTATGATGCATTGGTGCAGTCACAACTGCCATAATGGGATCATTGGATGGGGAGGTGTTTTGGATTGTAATAAGAAAGGCTTAGATATTATCCAAAAACACATCTTGAAAATTATGTATGGAAAAGATTACACATTTCCTAGTCGAGAGATATACGATATATCAAAAGCATTGGATATTAGACAGATCTATGCGAGTAAGATTTTAATGAACATCCAACAGAAGAAGACACCTTTGCTATCCAAGGAACACAGATATTCCACAAGAACAAAAAGGGACAACTATGAGAGAAAGAAAGCGGAAAAGAGATTAGGACAGAGAAGTTGCACTTATGTTGCTCCAAGAATATACCCAATATTAACAGGACAAATAAGAGAGCTCAGTAATATAAGAAAATTCAAAAAAGAAATTAGAAAATAGTTGATCAAAATAAAACGATTGGGAGGAAAAATACCAGTTAAGAACTTTATTAAATTTTTAATTTTGTTGTCGTTAGAATCAAATTTATTTTCAACTGTACACAGTTATCATAATAACTCACAGTTTTTTTTTCCAGAGTTTCTCAATCTGTAATACGTTGAATAAATTCTATATTGGGGTGCTTCAAAATGATGGTAATATATTTTAAAAATCACCAACTCATTCAATACACATGCCAAGTCACCATTCTTTATAGATGAATATATTGCCTACCTAATGTAATATTAGGTAGGATGGTAATAATAAGGATATCGTTAAGTTCTTTTCAGGAACGTGTGAGGAGCAACAGAGCTCACTCACACAGGTAGTATTTTTGCGCGAAGTGCATCGCGTCGTTATGCTATTCAAACGAAGTGAATTATAGTTTAAAAAACCAAGCCTTTTGAAATCATAAAATAATTTATTTTATTGAAAAAAAATCGAGAAGTGCATCGCGAACTGAAGAACTACAGTTTAATAGCAATGATAATAAAAATTAGAACATAATTTATTTTATTTTAAAAAAACAAATATTCGTGAAGTGCATCGCGTACTGATAGTGAAGTAGGTCTAGATGCGATTCGAACTTTATACTCTCCCAAGAAGTGCAGCGCGGTTGAGGAAAGGAGTTGAAACCTACAAAGGATTGTAGGTTGCACTCAATACATGTACTAAATTTCAACCAACCATGGAAAAACAAGGAATATTGTAAAATCGTTATCGAGGGGATATAAAACAGATGAAAAGCTACTTCCGCTCCTGAGAGTTGAATTTCGATATGCTGCAATAGTTTATTATTTTTGGAGAAAATATAACTGCAAATGTCATTCTGATGAAAAAGTTTTTCGTTCAATACCACAAATTACAAAAAATTGATTATTGTTATTGCAGTTTCGGTCTCTAGAACACTATCTATATATTATAATAAACAATCATATGGTGAAGACAGATACCACAAATTTTTTCTGATGTAGATTTTGGGGCAACAAACTTGACCCTCGTCAAAAGAATCAATAACTATATGACCGAATTGAAAATCTCAACTCAATAATGAAATTCAGAGAAGGACTTGAATTATCCTGATGAATCCAATAAGCTGGGGTCATTGTATGAATTGATTAAATTTTCAAGAGATTTTTCTAATACTGATAGTAGAATGAATAATGTCTAGTTTATATCCAGATAATATATTCTGTCAATGAACTTTCTGGATCAAATTAAGCGACGAATTTAAATAAAGTACTTCATTTACCTTTTTTACTAATGTTCCATGGAATTAATTTTGTAATCATTTTTATTATATGCTTTGTAACATTAATTCTTTCCGTGATTCTCAGATTGATGTCATATTAAATTCCAATAAATATTCATAACAATAACAGGAAATCTTAAATTATGTAGAAAGATATCTAAACTTTAATAATCTGAACTGTAAAAGTTTGGTCGAATGTTTCAATTATAATATAGCATCTATTAAACTTAAACAGGAGGACAACAAGGGAGCTTTGTGTCCTTGTCTTCCTAGTCTTATGATTGAAATTTTTACTAATTTCCAAACTAAGGCGGTGTGCGTAGTAAACTTAAGTGTCAATATTTTCATTTATAGATATATTAATTATTACAAAATTGTGAAATATCTTTGTTATTATCAACTTTAGGTATATGAAAAAGTTATACAAATCGAAAGGTAATTTAAAAATAAATTTGATAATGCAAAAATATACATAGCATTTCATTAGAAATAAGAAAGTTATTAACGTTTGAAATTTGCCAACTTCTCCCTAGATTTTTTCAAGTAATTAGTTAGAAATATAAAAAATTTTGACAAGGAATAAATGAAACAATGTTTCAAGTTTACAAAATCTAAACCACATACCAACGTACTAACAAATAAGTTATAGCCTGTTTTTGTTGAAGACGCAACTGTCAAAATTTTACGAAAAAAATTAATAACTCGAAAACTGTTCATTTTAGGTATAAAGAGTGGTATGACAATTGCATTATAAATTCGATAAGAAATTCAAAAATTGCAAGATATACAGGGTATTCCATTTGAAATAACAAAGTTGATATCACTTCCGGCAAAACCGGAAGTGCAATTCTCTTCAAAATAATTTTGAAAAATAGACTTAGTCAGATTCCTGAAAATTTCATATCGATATCTTCAATGACAAAAAAATTATGGACTGATTACGTAGCTCTGGGTCACCCTGTATATATATATATATATATATATATATATATATATATATATATATATATATAGATGTATATATATATATATATATATATATATATTATATATATATATATATATATATTTATATATAGATGTATATATATATATATATATATATATATATATATATAAATTTATGTATATGCATGCTAAAACTGATTAATTTGTTCTGCCACAATCTTTCAGAAGAAATCAAAATTTCAACTCAAAGTTTTTACAGAGCAGAACGAGAAATACTATTAGAACAATTCATGTAGAATGAAAATTCAGATTGTCGTTTCTAGATCTCCGAAAATTAAAAAGAATTTTTGAAATTTCATAATCCACACGATTAGTTCTATACTTCTTTTTCTCTTCATTAGAGTATAATTTTGCCATCAGTAAATTGTTGCTATAGGTTTCTTCAATAATTTCACGTAACTATATTGAGAAGTTTTGCATCGTAATTTTCAGGTTTCCAGTAAAACATATTCTATGTACTTTCGAAGCCGTTTTCCTTGATTCTCGTAAATTTCCTGAAAATATCCACGTAATGAAATAAGAGAAAAACTAGAGTAATTCCTTCCGTTTTATATCAATAAAATGTTCCATAAAATTGAAAAATATTTGTTCCTGGTAATATTTATTGCGACCCAGAAAAGAACTTTGGCAAGAAATATCTCAACGTGTGGAGCTATAACAGCTTAAACGTCTGGGCTTCAAAAAACGAACCAGATTTGAAGGAGGTGTGCTCGGGTTCGTAATCGAGGCTATAAAAGTTCGAATGTCGCTTTAATATTGATTTATTATTAGAAGTTATATATGTCAGCGTGAATTTTCATCGTTAAATATGATTGTTTCTTTGCCCTCTTTTTTCCTAGAAAATTAATCGATGAAATATAAAAAAATATGATGAATGAGCAGCAGAGCTCCGTGACTAACAACGCGCTTACATCTCATTTCTTTACATATAAATACTTAATACCCTGGGACAATTTGGAGAGGCTGAAGAAATGCACAAGCTTACACATGAAAACTACAGAGAAAATATTAGCAATCGCAAAATAGCTTCTCTCTAACAATAACCAAATTTACGTACCAATTTTCAGACTTCTAACTCTATTTGGAGTGGCTGTAGAGATGTACAATGCTCGAAATTCCTCAGAAACACGTGAAATTTCAGAATACATCTTCGGGGGTAAAATAAATCAATTTAACTCATCTACCAAATTTCAACCCTCTTACTCAAAAGAGAAACTGTGGTGGTGAGCAATACCACAAAAAGGCAAGAAACCCCTATGTTCAAATGATGGCCAGGTAAAAAGTTTATATCACCAAACGACATTTCGATCTAAGTACAAATTTTCAACACTTTAATTCAATTTGGAGGGAATTATGTGTTCGAAAATTTTAAGAAATCTTGCCTTTATACATAGAGGCTTGCACTCTTCAAACAGCCCTAAAAGACTGAAATTCAGATATGTTCATAATAAATTTGCATATATTTCGAAAATGGTCATCCAAACCCTCGCTACTCTATTGCACAATCTTTCCTGGAGAACTCCATATTTCAGCCCTTCCGTATGATGGAGGAATAGAGGGTTGCCAAAATATACCGGACAAAAAATTGATATATATATATGTATATATATATATATATATATATATATATATATATATATATATATATATATATATATATGTTAATTTTCAGGTTCTCGCGGAGATAATCTGGTTATCTGGTTTCCCGGGTTTGTATCCGCGTATGGGCTTCGTCTTCGTTGAAGTCTGCTCGACGTTTCGGCAAAATCACATTTGCCATCTTCAGGTAGCTCTTCTTGGTTGGAATGAATACACTGAACTGAGTGGAAGTGTTATTTGCGTCCTTATATATCCCTCTCCTTCGTTGCGCTTCGTTGTGATTGGTTGTTCTCGGCGGCTGCGGCTTCGCGTGATTGGTCCTGCTGGTTCTGCCTGCTGCATGAGTTCTTAATGCTGGTTTCCAAATAGCCGAGATTCGCTGCGCGTCATTTCGGGTGTTCAAACAACTTCTTGCTTTCTCTATCTCGACCGCCTCTCTAGTGATTCTGGTGTGTAGGCGCTGGCAGTTGGAAATCATTCTGGTGTTGGAGAAGTCGATTGTATGTCCTGTGTCAAATACATATATGTGATGTAAGGAACGACGTAAGATCTCGTTGCTGTACTGCATTTTGATGTTCGGCCCTCCTCACACTGATTCGTCGGTTAGTTTGACCAATGTATGAGCCCTCACAATTATTGCATGGTATCTCGTAAACTCCCTGTCCTTCTAATAAAATTTTATCCTTTGGATTCCTCAGAAGTTGGCCAATCTTCTTGTGCGTCGTGAATATAGTATTGATGTTGTTCCGGCGTAATAATCGTCCTATTCGGTCGGTGGTTCCTTTGACGTACGGTAGGAGAACTCTGCTGACTGCGGGATCCCCATCAGATGTAGTCTCAGTTTTATTCTCTTGTTTGGCTCTTCTGATGATTTTCCTTGAATAACCATTGGCTTTCAATGCTCCCTTGATGCTGGCATTTCATTTTTCTTGTGATCCGAATCAGAAATGTTTCAGGAACGACAAAGAGTGTTTTTGCTGTTGAAAACAGTTGTCCTGGGTGATGGTGTGAGTCAGCCTGAAGGTATCTATTGGTATGGGTTTTCTTTCGATACACGGTGTGGCCAAGTTTTCCGTTAGGTTTCTTCATTATCAGAACATCAAGGAAGGGAAGCTGGTTATTTTCTTCTATTTCCATGGTGAACTGAATACGTTCGTGTTGACTGTTGAGGTGATTGAGGAACGTATGTAGTTTTTCTTCTCCATGGGGCCAAATGACGAAAGTATCGTCGACATATCGTAGCCAAAGCTTCGGTTTCTCAGGGGATGTATTCAGCGTCTTGGTTTCGAACAATGTCATATAGATATTGGCGAAAGGTGGTGAAACTCGCGATCCCATTGGTGCTCCTTCGAGTTGTTTGTATTTCTGACCTCCGAAGGTAAAATAGGTGTTCTTGAGACAACGCTTGAGGAGCTCAATGATGTGTGGCTCTAGCTTCTTTTCCTGTTCCAACATTTCCATGCCTTCTTCCACTGGAATCTGGGTGAATAATGACACTACGTCGAAACTCACCAGAAGATCGTTTGGTTCAACTTCTACTTCTTGGATAATCTCTAGGAAATGCTGCGTATTCTTCACATAAGATTCAGCTTCTTCAACAAGGGGCTGCAGTTGTTTGGCTAGGTATCCTGATAGTGGATGTAGAGCTGAACTCACACAACTAACGATAGGTCTCAGACCTATCGTTAGTTATATATAAATATATATATATATATATATATATATATATATATATATATATATATATATATATATATACAATACAATGGCAACAAATATGTTATGCGTCACCAGTCGGAAACAAATAAACCCTGTCTGAAAGACGTGGATCATTTGTCTCCGACTGAATTATGTGTCAGGGAGGCGAGCAGCTTGAATTTGGGATTAACTCCTTCAGCCAGATCAGAGGATACAAGTGCATTAAGGATAGGTGAGAAAGGATATTTATGGAACATAGGAAGTGTGGGTAGGGTTCAGAGGATTAATACTGGCCCAGCATTCGCCTTATAAGTTTGCAAGCAGTGACTTACATTACCATGAGGAAACCTCTGAAAAAAACTCATGGCAGTCCAGTCGGCCACGAGGTTTGAACCCGAGACCTCCCAAATACTAGCCAGCGTACGCTAGGTACTCGACTAACTAGCTTGGTTTCCGACTTGTGGTGCTATGTCATATTTATATGCCATTGTGTTACGCAGAGGAAACCACAAGAACGTTAGAGATGTTGGGTTGGTTATCATATTCGGTAGATGGATGGATAATGCTGAGCCCCAAATGAGGGCTAAACAGGTATCTATTATTTTCCATCGATTGTAATAATCATATTAGCAATTTTAACATTTACCGTCTAAGGTAGGTGGAAATATTTCGATGCATCAGGAACTTATATAACCAGCTCCGCTAGAGAGTTTATTTGATGAGTCACAGACGTGCCCCGTTTAGCACGGATAAATGTGTGAGAATTTATTTATACATACATTATGAATTTTCATATATATATATATATACACATTTTTCATTTTCAAAGTTCGTACTAAAATTTTCTGCTATATCAGTTGTCACAGAAAAGGCAATAAGAGCTCCCCGTGCATTTTTATGGAATAGAAAATTAGATATAGGTAGTTAAAACATTAATTTTCATATCTGTATTTATTCGAAAACAAGAAGATTTAAATCACTGCTAGCCGTTTCTGCCTGAAAATTATCATATATCAGAGATATTATCATCAAGACTCAATATCATCTCGAATTCCAGAAAAGATAGTAGCAAAGATATTTGCATAAATACATATCAAAGCGGTGACGATGAAATCTGAAGCTTCTATTGAGAAATATTCAACCCATAAATTTTCCATCCTGTCAAGGATTGATGTTCCTACCTAGAAGTCCATGCATGTTGAGATGCACCTTGATGTTAGCGAGTACCTACAGGAATTCTAGATAACAGTGAGCAGCAACATTTGATGTTCAAGTAGTCGGAAGAAGGCGGAAACGATTGATAACCCTGTCTGAAATATTAATATTTATCTTTGAGCTCGGCGAATTTCAAATCGCATTTGACAAATTGTTCAAGGATCTCACTTCGTATAATAAACTACGCCGATTCTGAAGATGCCTTGGAAATGGCAACGTAAGCAGAAAACCGAAAGGAAAATTGAATATAGAATACGATATTCCACGAAAGATTATCTCAAACCAAAGGAACTCAATCATGATTTTGCTTTGATCTCATTATTTTCTGTTTTCGAAATGCTGAATGCCTCGGTGAGATGAAGTTTTATGACGGGTTCGGATAAATAATCCAAAAATGGCATTATCTAATATTCGGAATGCCAAGTGGTTTCTTGAAATATACCATGATATTTCGAGGCGGAAAATTGAATTGTAATCTAATATTTCGAAGTTGAATTTACAATTTTTTTCAAATCAAATTTGTATATACCGTAAAATACGAATAAAGCAAACTTGAAAAATGAAACTGAAAATGACTCGATATAACTGATGTTTAGTATAAATTATACATAATATTCTTTTTTTTTGTTTAATTTTTTAATACCTACTAAGAATAAAAAATACTCTAACTAAAAATTCGAAACTAATAAAGAAAGTATATCAATATATTAAGTACTTATGTATGTATCGTACTTACCTATTATAGATACCCCAGTACAACTAACGATAACAATATTAAATCTATGTCGTAAAATCTGTAATTTTTATTTTTTCATTATCTGAGGTGCCCGGCCATAACTTATGCAGTCAAACATCGACAATATTCACATTCGCTCCAGCAGATTTTCAAACAAATTTTCTGCTAGCGATATTATGCATTTTTTCGAACCTAATCTCACTTCTAGAACAATAAATATAGTTTTTTCAATATTACCAGCTTAACTAGTTTTATCTTGCAAAATACTAACACAAAGGTGGACGTTTTCTATGAATTTCTCATATCTAATATTGGTTTTGTCAAATGCTTTGTCTCTTTGTGAATATCGTTTCAACGAGAGACTTCCCAAGTTTGAAATCATTACAATTCTCACACTATTTTACTACAATTTGTATTTCGTTAATTAATTCATCCTTTTCTTCCATAATAGTTTATAACGTTTTTGCTTTTCTTTTTGCCTAAGCTTTATTCGCGAAACTCAACAAAATACAGTCAATACTTCTACTATACACAACAAACATGAGCCTCTCCAGGATCAAAGACAATATTCAATGAATTTGGAAGAGTCCTGCGATCTCCAGCTAGTTACCAACCTCTTATGATTTTAAGCTAAGAAAATCAGTGTTGTCATAATATAGAAAGTTCTATAGAAAATAAATATTCAGGATTAAAAATATGACTTATAATGGGTGATTTTTCGTTCAAAGAAAAAATTATCGTTTTAAACAGAATTTCGCCATGTTCACCGTTTTCGTTAAAAGCAGACTTCACTGCATTTATTATATCAGAAGAAAATGTGCGATCACAGCTGTGTGATCGTGTAAATCGATTTGAATATTCAAAAGGTCTCTCGATTGACTACGAGATCAAAGAATTTTGCCAAATATGAAAAATTTGCATTTCAGGAAATTGGTGGCTCTATTTATGCAGAGGTTTGCTATACTTGAATCCATTTTCTGATTAATAAGAGATTTTAAATAATTTTCACACCTGTCGTGACGAAATGGCACGTTTGAAGCTTTATTTTCTCATAAGTATTAAAATATATTTCGGAAGTTGCTTTCTTCGCAATTCTTTGCACTTTCTGCAATTCTTTAAATTAAATGTGTTAATTGTGAAAAAGAATTAAATTTTTGAATATTCCTTCACATATGATTTCACTGAAACAGTTCACTGGTCCACAGGAATATTTTATCATTGAAAATATAGAATGTCTTATGCTGAATATTATTTCGGAACGCTCTGGCGCGAAGTTGGTGGATTCGATTCCCACCATGTTCTTTATTGTTGTGTAAGTTAATGAGTTTTAGTGGTTAAAAATATTAACTTGATGGATAATGTACAAGTTTACATGTAAAATGGCCGTTCGAAACAGTCGTCAAACTTTATTAAAAAAAAATCATTTAAGTAGGTACCTACTGTAATTGATTATCAATTACGTATATATATATATATATATATATATATATATATATATATATATATATATATATATATATATATATATATATATATAATTATATTTATATATATATATATATATATTTATATTAATATATATATGTATGTATGTAATATATATATATATATATATATATATATATATATGTATATATATATATATGTATATATATATATATATATATATATATATATATATATATATATATATATATATATAAATATATATATATATATATATATAGATAAATATATATATATATATATATATATATATATATATATATATATATATATATATGTATGTATATATATATATATATATATATATATATATATATATATAAACTTCACGCCAAAACTTCACACAAATAGGATCAGTTTGAGGGTTGTAGGCAAGGCAAAAAGGTAAGATCTTATATAGCAAAAAACCTATATTTCGGTACAATATCTGCACCATCTTCAGGGTCTGAAAAACAATATATTAGAGTACTATTATTCATAATATGTCACAATGACTTACAGCTATGTGATCAAAATTTAAACACAAGCAAGCAACCAACCAACATTCTCTTCCATGTAACCATGAAAAATGAGCTCAACACAACTCCAGTACATCAAATAAGCAATGTCTCAAAGTGAGGTTACCTCCGCACATATAACATGACGAAACATGGAATAAAAAATCATTAAAACACCGTGAAACCACACCAGCATCACAGAATCAAACATAGAAGAGAGAAATAAAATTAGGACTAACAAAAAAAAATACATTATCAAATTTTTAAAAAACCTTTATACAGAACTCAAACGTTTAAAATATATCATGAGTAAAATCATATATGTAAACAGTGAAAATTGTAACGTTTCTAATCTATATTCAAAACATTACCACACATCAACATCACATTTTCTTTCCAACATCTCTAAAAAATCCATCATCTAACAATCTGTTCTTATATTCCCCATGACTTATTTACATCACATCACAAAAGGTTACAATGCACTCAGTTTTTTCACATCACTTATCACATCATATATATATATATATATATATATATATATATATATATATATATATATATATATATATATATATGTATATATTATATATATATATATATATATATATATATATATATATATATATATATATTTATATATAATTAATATATATATATATATATATATATATATATATATATATATATATATATATATATATTTATTCGAATTGTTGTTGCCTGTGATTTATTTTTAATCTCTTGTCATAATGAAACGTCAATTTATTAATTAAATCGAGTTTTTTAAGATTCAACCAGCCTGTTATTGCTAATAATTATCAAGAGATTATATATATATATATATATGTATATGTATATATATAAAATATTCATCAATGAAAATTATGGATAATAAGACGGCAACTTAGCATATTTGAATTTATTTATCTAATAAAGATACTATCGGATCTTGCATGATAAGAGACACCATTCACAGAATACTTCATTCGATACAAACTTTGCCAAACAGGAATTTATTGACAAGAGTATAATTTACGATTAATACTTCGTTTACTTACTGAGTACGTCCAGTTTTTGAACGATCACGATTATGTATAATACTCACCGGTTACGCCATATATTTAGTATAAAAAAATACCACGATATTATCATCAGAATCAGGATGACTGCTTCCTGAATTATAACATAAATTAATTCTGTGCTCTTTTTGTACATTATTTTCTATGATAATATCAAACCCATGCGATATGTGATCTAGATATCGTTCGCGTTGTTTTTGTTAAATGTTTGCAACAAGATACCAGTACCTAGAAGTGTAGGTGATTTAAAGATAATAGTTCAAGATTTATGATCGGAGTTTTTCATTATTGAACATTTTATGATAGAAACAAAAAATATAATATATATATATATATATATATATATATATATATATATATATATATATTAATATATATATATATATATATATATATATATATATATATATATATATATATATTTATATATATATATATATATATATATATACATATATATTTATATATATCTATATATATATATATATATATATATATATATAATTCCACCCCTAAGACATATCATAAATTTAATCTTTAAGACAGGTATTGTACCTCATCACTTTAAAATTTCTGTTATAACTCCAGTTCATAAATCCGGGCCTGTTGATAGAATTCAAAACTACCGACCAATTAGCCTTATCAATGACTTGGCGAAAATATTTGAAAAAGCCCTTAAAGACAGACTTATTAACTTTTACAGGGGGAACGATTTTCTCTCGGGTAACCAATACGGTTTCACAGTATCAGTACCGCTGATGCCATACAGCATCTTACATCAGAAATCATAAAAAATATGGATGACAGCATGAAAACAATAGTGGTATTTATGGACCTCGCTAGGGCGTTCGATACTGTGCCACATAATCAACTTTTAAATGTTCTTGAACATTCTGGGGTTAGAGGAAATGCGCTGAACGTTTTCAGGAGCTCAATTTCAAGAATAAATTAAGAATTTATACTCAATTCATGATGATGTCGACGGAAAAATCTTGTAATAAACTCGTTTATTAATGTAGCGATTAATGGTCTCGAACTATTAAAATTTCTCAACCATTAATCGCTGTCATTAATAAACTAGTTTATTAAATAACTATTAATAGCCATAGTGACAGTACTGTGAGTGGTCAGAGGAAAATTGTTACAACTATACCTGATCTATCTTAAATTATTTGTAGTGTACTTGGATAAGAGAACTTCAAATCATCAACTTCGGCGTCAGCATGCGATGTTGATGAGTTGACATCAGCATACCAAGATAAACAACACTGTTAGTTCCCCAGAAGTAATAAAAACAGGTGTTCCCCAAGGGACCATATTGGGTCCAGTTTTGTTTATAACATACATAAACTCACTTCTGAGTCTGAATCTTGAGGGCGTGGCTGTCTCATATGCGGACGACACGGCCTTAATATTCAAGGGTGAAACTTGGCATGAAACCTAAGAAAAAGTTAATATAGGGTTCAATCTTGTTAAAAATTGGTTAGAAAGTTTCAAACTTTCTTTGAACCTACAAAAAACTAATTACATTGCCTTTTCCCCAGTAAATAAGACCAGACCAGACTTCGACAGAATTTGTATAAATGAAAATGATTTCATTAATTCTTGTGAAAAAACAAAATATCGGGGGATAGTGATCGATCAACACCTAAAATGGACATATCACATCAACTTTGTGGTAACCAAAATCAGAAAGCTTGTATTTAAATTTTACATTTTTAGAGAAATACCTACTCAATGGCAGACTTACACTATTGATCTATAAAGCTCTAGTCGAATCTTTATTACGGTACGGTATTACAGCATGGGGAAGTGCCTATAAGACTAACTTGAAATCATTACAAACTGTCCAAAATTATGTATTGAAAGTTATTTTCAAAAAAGATAAATTATACCCCACTAAGCAATTATACAACGAAAAACTCTTTGATATACGGCAAACTTTACATTTTGTCTGCCTGCAGTTTTTATGCACAGAAAGGATAGATCGGGGGATTCTCATTGATCACTTGCAAAATACAACGTAGTAAGGCCAATAAAAATGTAACTGTACCAAAGTATCAAAAAAATTTTAAGCCGCAGATCTCTTCATAGCTTTGCAGCAAGGTTTTATAACGTATTACCCCTCACAATAAAGAACATATCTAATGTAAAAAAATTTAGTATAAGTTGCAAACAGTTTATTTTTGATAACCCAGGGCATTTTGAGGGCATGTTTTAGCTCCTTTTTAGTGGTAAGTGAGCGGTCGCTCACTGTTTATGTTTTTGTTTGTTTTTTATGCTGGGATGAAGAAACATAAAAACAGCATTTAATCTTCTTACAATGTAATACTATATTAGACACATACAGGCATACATGTTATGCCTAGGTGTCAGAAAGAAAATGTTTGTTAGATGTTAGAAATAGTTATCGTATAGTAAATTATGTAAACATTGTTACAATGTGTATTTTTGAAATAAATTATTATATATATATATATATATATATATATATATATATATTTATATTATATATTTATATTATATATTTATATTATATTTTTTTAAAAATTTTTTGAATTAAAAATGCTATTTTTTGAAAATCATAAAATTATGAAATTTTATCAATGATTCTTGGTAAAAGATGGATGCATGAAAGTAAAAACCGGTGTGATGGCGTTTTTTTGAATCATATGATAACTAAATTTTCTTTCTTCGATATTTTAGGCTAGGAATAAGATATCGAGATACGGTATTCACTAGCCTATTTTGGCATCATCACAATACATTTTTATGGGAAAAAAGTTATGTTATGGCATTAATGTTTTTACAGAAATCAGCAATTTTCTGTTATTATATCAAAAAACGCTCTCTACCGGCATAACTAAAAATTTTGCAGACCACAGATAAGATGGTTTCAATGAAGCAATAAATGATTTTCTCAACGAAATCAACTTTGTTGAAATCCGTTCAGTCGTTCAGGAGTTACAGCTGTTTATTCGAAAAAACATTGAATCACCCCCACCTCTTCATATCAATAGATACGTCAAAAAGTGTCAAATAAAAATGACTCGAATAAAGCTCAGCTTGAAACACAAAATATTTATTTGATATATTTACTAGATGAATTTCAGAAAAAAATCACTTTAAAAGTTTCAGATGCCGGTTACGCGCCCGGGCTGCCATCTTAGAAACCTGAGAATAATCTCCAGGACTTTCTGTTGGCCCTTTGGTTATAAAATTTTTTACCGTACGTCTCTACGATGAATAGTTTCTGAGATACAACCGAGTGCCTCTCTTAATCAGACACCCGGTACATAATGTCGGGTGTAATACAATAATATCAAATTTTGTAAATTACCATAATAAAATCGTTATTATTATTATTATTATTAGATATGGATCCAAAATAACTCTTCTATACGTATATCTATAGAAGTTTCCACATCCATTTTGCTAAAAGGTTAATAATAAGTATCAAAACAATTTTGTGAACATATTCTTTTTCTAGCCATAGAATTATGTAAATTTTAAACCTAAAATACGCATTTCTCGAACTTCAAGAAAATATGAAATAATTGCATCATTTCATGACCTTATAACTGAATCTCTAGCTGAAATTGATAAAATATCGTTTTATTGAAGCGATTGAAGAACAATATACCCACTATATGAATTTTTCTGTCCAATTTAATTTCATAAAATGAAATTTCCATTTCCTCATGGTACGATATTTTCATAAGCTATGATGTTTGCACATGAGAAACAACGTACTTACGAAATTGATTCTTGCTTATTTCGTATTCCCTGAGATTTCAAAGGGAAGTTCAATATATCAATCCCGAGTTCCCAAAGCTCATAACAGAATACATTTCTATAGGGAGTTGTAAATCCTGGGATAGCTTCTCCTCTTACTACGTCTAGCAGATAATCATAAAGTGCATTTTATCGATCTTATGGGAATCACAAGAAAACTGTTGGAACAATATCAAGACTAACGTTCGATGAATAAATCCTTGCAATGAATATCCCTGGCGACACACCTAACAAAGTTTGTTTTCAGTTATTTTCAGTTTCAGTTAATACAACGTTACAGCCGAAAAAGACAATTTTCAGAACTTGAGCGCTGCTTCGTGACAATACAATTTTCTTATATCTTGTTTTGTCGCAAGATTCGCTTTAACTTTGTAACATTTATACAAAGGTTTCTAGCGTCTCACACCTAATAAAAATTACTTTTCGACCATGTTCTGGAATTGAAATTGAAAAGGCTGTTCTTTGTGAGGAAGATAAAAAATTCTGCCTACTTTGAAATTAGTTTCTGGCATCTTAAGGGAAACTTATCCAGATGAAATTCCTTTGTTCATACGAAAGGGAAAATATGTTGGAAATTTCTATCAAACTGAGTTAATCCAACTTGAGAATATCGAAATCTATGATAATATGAAAGATCTTTTATCAGCAGAAACCATATAATATCGCAATGAGACGAAGAGTACGAAGAAAATTTGCTCAGTTTATTGAATGTGTGTATGAAATAAGCAATTAAATAATATAAATGCATAAGTCAGAAGCTGATGCAGGAACTACAGCTATGCATATAGATCAGTAATTTTTTATCGAAGAAATATTTAAATCGAAAGATATTTTAAATGTTTTCTTAGCTTTTTTTGTTCAACTCAAACTGCTTTAATTATAATTGATTGATCAACGTGGCGTTACTTTAGGTTGGCAAACTGTAGGCAACGTAAAAGTAGATACTGGCAGCAAACTTACACAATATAATAACAAGTATACTTCATTATTGTTCGAGTTAGTGGCCCTTTATAAAATGTCTTGAAAAATATTTGTAAATATTGAAGCATTATTTTCTATTGTTGAACTTGAAGGTAAACTCTTTTAATATGTTGTTTTGCTGCATCCTCTGATGGAATCTAATGTTATAAAACGCTTGTATCGCAGTTCACTCAAGCTTTTGGCAGTTTTAGCAGCATACATGGTGAGAATATAATAAATACCTCCATAAAATGTCTTGAAAAATATTTGTAAATCTGATATTATCGTGAAATTGTAAATTTGAAAATACCTTTTCTTTTAAAAAAGAAAAATATATGAATATATATATATATATATATATATACATATATATATATATATATATATATATATATATATATATATATATATATATATATATATATATATATATATATATATATATATATTATATATAGAGAGTTTTCTGCACATTTTTATGGGATATTTGTGGGGTCATTCGCTATCTATTCCCCATCGGACTCTGGGTCTTAAGGGGGATGGGTTAAGGAGATATATTTTTAAGTTTTTTTTTGATTTACCCAAAATTCCGCTTTTAAAACATCGTAAATTTCTTATTAATGCCTGTAAACCAACGTATCAAACAAGAATTATTATTTCACAAAAATAGTAATTTTGAGAAAAAATCATCTTCAAAAATGAAATTGTTGTTCCCGCCAAAATTCCGGAGGATTTCCAATTTTCTAATGGAATATCCGTAATTTGAATCAGAAACATTTTTTTAAATCAAATTTAGCATACCGTCAAGTCAAGAAATTCTTAAAATAAAATAAAGCTTCCAATTATTGTTACTTTTTTCAACATTTAGTAAAAAAAACGTGAAATTTGTTTTTTTTCACAAAACAACTAATGCTGTGGAATAAAAAACAACGTATGTCCCTTTAGTGCCAATTGGAATGATGAAAACTAATAGTTATTCAAACAAGCAAACATAACAGAATATTTTATGAAAAAGTTAATAATAAATAAGAATCATACAAGAGTTTTCAAATATATCTTCTTAAACCAAGGGTGAAAAGGTAGGAAATGACCCCAACAATATCCCAAAAAAAAAATTTATATATATATATATATATATATATATATATATATATATATATATATATATATATATATATATATATATATATATATATATATATATATATATAAATATATATATATATATATATATATATATATATATATATATATATTTATATATATATATATATATATATATATATATATATATATATATATATATATATATATATATATATATATATATATATATATATATATATATATATATATATATATATATATATATATATATATATATATATATATATATATATATATATATATATATATATATATATATATTCTCGGAATCATTAATTAATGATCACCAATGATAGAAAACTCATTTCTCAAACAGAAGGAAACATATTCAGCTCATGAACCCTTAAGTTCCAGGATGATATTTCACTAAAAATGTTGAACTCAGCCAAGACGACTTATTGCACTCTGTGAATATTGGAAATATCCTTTTGAAGTGAACACGTATAGTGAAAAATATGAACTGTAAACAATTTTATTGCGAAATGCAATGTATTTGAAGTGCTTATCTTTCCACATGCTTCGCATAACAACTACAATATATTTTACAAATATTTCGACCAAAAAATTTGGAATTACTGTATTTTCCTGAAACTTGATATTTTCCACTATCACACTATAGGAGACTATTCCAGTTGTTCCGTTCTTATTACGAATTCAGGAACGAGCTCCCTCGTTTTTTTTTGACTGGCCGTTTTCATTCATAGCATAATATAATAAAAATGATCCCGACGCTAAAGGAAACATACAAAAAAGAATATGGCGACAAGAGATGCGACATAAAAAGATAAATAAGAACCTACTGAAGTTGTCCTTTTTGTCGCCGATGACATCCGATCCAGTTTCATTCAACTCGATTCTGCTGTTGTAAAGGTATGAATACCCTTTTTCCAAGTTTTTATTTGTCATAAAAGTGTTCGTTGATTATGTCCAAAAACTTATTATATTATATTTATAAGGCAACGTTTCTAAACCTTTCAGGATTGGGGGCACAATTTTCTGGATCGTAATTTGTATAGCGTCTCCCGTTCACAATAAAATATAAACAATAATAATCTATTTTGAGCTTTATAGCTAGAGTTCGATTTTGTATGTGGGTGTGTAGGTATATTTTTTAAATAATAGTTTCTCTTGGATATACTACGACGAAACAAAGACAAAAGTTGAAAAGAATTGGCATCATATTCTTGGTGAAAGTTCATGACTTTATAAAGAAACAAAAACTAACTTTTCACAGGTTGAAATGAAATTTATTGAGTAAACGCATTTCGTCATAATATTGATTTCATCTCGTACTAAATTATGGTTTTTTTTTATAATCGAGGTGAAAACTTCAAAAGCGATACTGGTTGCTAACCCGGCCTGTGTGGGATTCAACTGTCGATATATACATAAACATATATATATATATATATATATATATATATATATATATATATATATATATATATATATATATATATATATATATATATATATATATATATATATATATATATATATATATATATATATATATATATAGATATATATATATACTATATATATATATATATATATATATATATATATATATATATATATATATATATATATATACATATATATGCAACATTGCCTATCCACTAAAAACACCTCTGTTCCTTCGGTTTCCGGGCGTTTGCCTACTAAACCTCCAGTCTCGTACTTATTAAGACTCACGTGCTGTGGTCAGCACTAGAACCTGTTCTCTTCCTCGTGTCTATATTTCAAGACCCATGTGTGTGTCTTTTTGCGTCACGGCGCATTGAAAAAGAAAGGGGAAATGGAAAATGTGAGTTGGAAAGGATCGACCTAAATAATGGTATTACAAAACAATCTATTTATACGAAAAATTGAATATTACAGAGGGATTCCTAGAAAAACTAAATAACAATAAGCAATTCATTAGGAATTATATAGGTACATTGTACAGATTAAGAAGAGGAGAAGGGTTCACTTCAATCTGGTCGTTAACTAGGTTTCCGGAATTTTTATATTTACTGATGTATAGGGATTCCCAACAGTTGGTTTTGTGGAGACTATTTTCTAACTGTAATAAATTATAAGTGTGATTAAAGTTATGGTTTTCTTGAATAAGATGACACGCATAATTAGAGTCCGTTTTCTTCGTAATATAGCCATATTGGTGTTCGTGTATTCGAGTTTTGAAATTTCTAATTGTACTACCTATATAGAATTTTTCACGTCAGTACGTTCATCTCATAGAGATATTTCTCCGTTATATCGAATACAAGAAATAAATAGATGAGAAATTGTGTAGAAAGGAGTAAATAGAAGGATGGTTACAAATAATTAGTAAAATAGGAAAAACCCATTCCAAACTGCTGGTCAGATAGTTTTGAAAAGATTCAGAAGGGGGCTGCTAGTATGGTCAATTTGACTATTCAATAGAAGACCTGAATGCTTGTATTTATTTATCTGTAATAATTCTAAAAAGTTAAATTCAATTCCCATACTTTCAGCATTTAATATTTTAAAGTCAAAATTGAATGTGTGATTTTCTTGTACTAAATGGTTTGCATTCTAAAAAGCTACGTTTGTGTTCTGAAATTCTGGTCTAAAAGTTCTATCAATGTAAAACTTCACAATCATCACATCACAATTGATTTTATATACACCGGATTCATTGTTTTTGTGAACTATGATTCATTATTTTTCATATGATTATTACCGGTACGATAAGCAATGTTAATGTTGTGTTTAGATAAGAGAGATTTGAGTTTTTTACTTGAATTTCCGATGAAAGTGAGGCTGTTATATTTGATATTATTTTTGGTGAGGGGGTACACCTGGCTTATCGCATTTTTGAAAAACTTTTTATCGATCTATTTTGTCTATTATTATTCTTCTTCAAGTGCCATCTCCTCTTAAAAGGTTGGCTATCATCATAGCTATTCTCACTTTTGATGCTGCAGCTCTAAACAACTCAACGGAACTACAGTTGTACCATTTTCTCAGGTTATTTAACCAGGAAATGCGTCTCCTTCCTCTACTTATTCTTCGCTGTATCTTTCCCTGTACAATATTCTGCAATAATACATATTTCTCTCCCCTCATCACGTGGCCCAGATATTGCAGCTTCCTTATTTTAATTGTGTTTAATATTCCCTTTTCCTTTCTCATTCTTACCAGTACCTCCTCATTTGTCACCATGTCCACTCAACTTATTCTCAAGATCCTCCTATATGACCGCATCTCAAATGCCTCCAGTCGGTCACTTATATTCTTCTTCCACGTCCAGGATTCCATCCCATACAGCAACACTAAGAAAATATAGCATCTCAATATTCTGACTCTGAGGCATAGGTTATGATCTCTACTGAATAACACATTTTTCATTCTCTTAAATATGGTTCTGGCTTGTCCAATCCTTGATTTAATTTCCTCGGTGTACTCATTATTCTCATTGACAGTTGTTCCCAAGTATTTGTACTTGTCTATTATTATGGGGTCATAATTATTATTTACGTCAATTTGTTTAATTATATTTTTCTCGATGTTAGAATTGATGTTTGAAAGTGAAATATTTACTAAATATTGTACCATGCTATTGAAAGCTGCCATTTTGTGTTGGAATGGATGTAGAGAAGTACATCCATTTCAACACAAAATGGCAGCTTTGCAACCATCCTTCTATTTACCCTTTCTACACAATTCGTCATGTATTTATTTCTTGTATTATATACAAGATCCCACGAAATTAGCAAACCGCTTCAATGACTATTTTGTAAATGTAGGTTCCAAAATATCACGTAATACTACATCATTCGATGGAAAGTTTGTGAGAAATTACAAATCTTTCTTTCTCTTCAGGATTACTGAGGAAGAAGTTATAAATACGGTGAAGCAATTGAAAAATAAAAGCTCTTTCGGATATGACGGTATCCCGATGACTGTCATTAAGGCATCTATGTCATATATTGCCAAGCCTTTAGCTTTCATTATGTATGAAGCTTTCAAAGAGGGAATATTTCCGCAATCCTTGAAAATTGCCGTAGTAAAACCTCTCTTTAAAAAAGGAAATCCTGAAGACCTGGGAAATTATCGCCCTATAAGTCTGCTTACCTCGTTCTCGAAAATTTTTGAAAAACTCTTGGTAAATAGGCTATTGAACTTTTTCTATAAATGTAAAATTTTCTCAAAAAATCAGCATGGATTTTTAAAAAACAAAAATACAATGACAGCAATTTACGAATTGTCGCAGTCCATAATCGAAGGATTAGAGAGGGGAGAAACTCCAGTAGGTCTTTTTATAGACCTGTCCAAAGCATTCGATTGTGTAAAACATGATAATCTGCTGCAATAAACTATCAATTTATGGAATCAGGGATAAACAACTGGATTTATTTCGCAATTACCTTCATGGTCGATGTCAAAGAGTAGTTATGGATGTTGACGGTGAAACTATTATATCGAACGATGAAAAACTCGAGGTTGGGGTTCCTCAAGGAAGTATCTTGGGACCACTTCTCTTTTTAATCTATATAAACGATTTGCCTAATATCTTTCAGGAATGCCCAAAGTTTTTCATGTATGCTGATGACACGAATATTCTAGTAACAAAAAAGGAAGTGGAAGACTCGATATTAGAAACAGAAAGTGCTATTTCAATGGTGTCGGACTGGCTTGGTAAGAATCACCTAGTCATGAATGCAGACAAAACAGAGTGTGTAGTTTTTAAGACAACTCATACAAAAATAAAAGTACCGGCAGCAGTAATAAACATAATGGGAAAAACTACAGATATAAACTCACACATAAATTTCCTAGGAGTCACTCTGGATTGTAATTTGAGGTGGACCAAACAAATTGAGAATGTCAGAAAGAAGCTTAACTCTGTAATTTTTTCGCTAAGAATCTTAACAAGAAACAGTAGGTTTTAGAGGTTCTCAAGATGGTGTACCATTCAAACTTCCAGTCCATATTAGGTTACGGTATTGTCATATGGGGAAACAGCTTGGACATAAACAAAATTTTTTCTACTCAAAAAATTGCCGTCAGAACAATTCTACGAATGAAGTTACGCGAATCTTGTCGTGGTAAATTTAAACTATTGAACATCCTAACCGTGCCAGGATTGTATATTTTTTGTTGTCTCCAATTTTTAGTTAAACATAGTGAATATTTTCGGCATCATAGAAATGTTAATTGTACCAGAAATATTCAATATTTTCATGTCCCAAGTCATTCTCTGACATTATCAGAAAAAAACGCCAAGTATATGTGCATCAAACTTTACAATACTTTGCCACGTAAATATCAAATCATTGAAAGCTACAAACAATTCAAAAAAGAAGTATTTCAATATCTCATCAACATCGAGCCCTATGATATGCGTGAATTTTTTGAGTACAAACACGATCGAACCACGAATTGAGTGTCCTTTTGATTTATGATTTTTTCATCTTAAGTATGATCATAAATCATTTCCGTATTTGACTTGTTTTCTATTCAATGTTGTATTTTGATTATGAGAATAAAGACTATTATTATTATTATTATTATTATTATATAACGGAGAAACATATTTAGTTTGCATTTAGCACCTGAAAAAAGTGAAGTTTAACCGAAACGTCCGTCATGCGATATTTTATATAATGAATTTGTAAACTGTTACCATTAACCATTAACTAGTAAATGCCTAAACTTTCAAATTTGAAAGTGACGTCTTTGGAATTGAATAAAAACCCTGAAAGTTTTATTTCAGGTTTGAAAGCAATTTTTAAATCATACTTAGGTAATAAATTAGCAACTTATTCTATTTGTCGACCAAAACAATTCAAATATATTTTTTTATAAGTTTTGTTTGTCTTCATCGCTTATTATCACGTAGTTAGGTACCACATTTTTTCATTTCAAATCCCTTTCTTTATGGATAAACTCATGATGAAATTAAAAATTGCAAAGCTTTAATAGGTATGTATATATATATATATATATATATATATATATATATATATATATATATATATATATATATATATATATATATATATATATATATATATATATATATATATATATATATATATATATATATATATATATATATATATATATATATATATATATATATATATATATATATATATAATTATTTATTCGAATTGTTGTTGCCTGTGATCTATTTATAATCTCTTGATAATTATTAGCAATAACAGGCTAGTTGAATCTTAAAAAACTCAATTTTATTAAAAAGTTGACGTTTCACTACGACGTTCGTAGTTTTTCAAAACTTTTGAAAAAATTGAAATTTCTATGACATTTATTGATTTGAAAAAATTTGAATAGACAAAGACTACTTTATCTTGCTAAAATTTTTTTCGAATGTGATTATTTATTACGTGCTATTCAGTCTAATATCAACATTCAAAATTGTTATCATTAGATGGCAAGAGAAACCACAGAAACCTTTACCTACGTAATGTTCGAAACATTAAAAACGGCTACTTCCATATAAACGGGCTATACCGATAATTTTGCTCTACTTATTTAATATTTTCCCGCGACTAATTTCTTTATTATTGTTTATTTACTCGTTTCTGAGATCTCGCGGATGGCATTAATCGCCTCCGTGGCAGAGTTTGACCAAATCTCCCAAACCGGAGAGTTCAAACAATAGTCCACGAAGGTGTGATTGTCTTCCGTAGCAGAGGTTTTTATTTGTTGTACTATTTTCATCTCCAAATTTTCAATCCAATGCTTTGCTACGCCGTTCTGATGAGGACCAAAGAGTCCGAAACACGTGTCAACGGCTGCTTCCATATAAACGTTCTATACCGATAATTCTGCTCTACTTTTTTAATATTTTCCTGCGACTAATTTCTTTGTTGTTAGATAAATAGTACCCTATTATTTTTATTTTCGAACATTACGTTAATAAAATTGAGTTTTTTAAGATTCAACCAGCCTGTTATTGCTAATAATTATCAAGAGATTATATATATATATATATATATATATATATATATATATATATATATATATATGTTTAGAATATTTCTATGCTTGTCTACTTCATCATATTCAAGTAGAGCTATTAGGCTGAAACTAAGGAATTTCAAGGAAAGATGAATAGTGTATTATGATCTGTTAGTGTATTGAATCCTTAAGTGTTTCATTGTCTTAACGAAATTTGATACTCTCATTCAACCAGTTCGTCGTTGTATGGTTTTATAGATTATTTCTGAAAGAACTGGAGACTTTTCCATTCTATCCGGTTCCTTTCATATTTGCAGTCCCAGAATTGACGGCAAAGCGAGAAGCACGGTTCTGCACTTCATTTAATCCTTTTCACCCGCCTCTTGAGTAGGTACTAAAAATCAGAAATCCTACCAAGCACTTCTAAAGTATACTATATTCCGACCAGTAATTCAAACATTAGTTTCATGAAATGTCACGAAATGTCACAATTACTAAAATATGATCCTTCTTGAACTAGTATAGGTAACTGTGAAGTTTCTTCCAATTATAACAAATGGTATAATAGTCGCGTCAATGAAGATGTAAAACAAGCTTACTTCGAAACTCCTCAGAAACAACTCTAATTTTGTTAAATTTTGTTTTATAATTTCTGTTTTTTTATATTATTGAAAATCAGAAATCTTTCAGAGGGGGAAAATAATTATTATTAAATAAAAGAATAATTAAGCTTAATTTTTTTCATTGACTCTAAAAAAATAACACTACACAAGTAATTTTGTCAATTTCTGTTTTTATTTTAAAAAAAGAACATTTAATTTTTACAATTAATTTGCCTATTGAAAACTTAATCTTCATCAGGTGGTGGGTGATTATCGCAGTCAGTGATAACGCAATGCAAACCACTTTTTCTGCAGCCACACGCTGAACCACATCCCGTTTTGCAAGAGCAAACTATAATTTTAAAACGTTCTTCGGTGCTGCTGGTTGTGTCATTGTAATTGGTTATAAGTAATGATGTATTCGCCAACCCCAATCTTCGGGAGGTATTGAAGCATTATTTTTCTATTGTTGAACTTGAAGGTAAACCCTTTTGAAATGTTGTTTTGCTGCATCCTCTGATGGAAGCTAATGTTATAAAACGCTTGTATCGCAGTTCATTCAAGCTTTTGTCAGTTTAAGCAGCATACATGGTGAGAATACAATAAATACCTCCATCAAAAAATATTTCTTCACGTTGTTCTTGAACCATGAAAGTTTCAGCTGCTGCACGTAATTTCTGATCACTATTAAAAACTGATCAAACTATTTTTACCTTTATTATAAGAAGCCGTTGTTGTATCACATCCAGTGAATGCGTGAATGAAAAAGAGATGATTATTGGAAATTTTTTATTATTATTATTTTAATTATATGTAACCTATCAACACTACTTTCAAGTTCATAATTCAAAGAAACCATCTATTCGAAGAAAATATTCGAATTTAATTCACAGTATCATTTCGATAAATCTCATTTCATCACGAATATATTAATGTTTCGGCAAAGTAATGAATATGCAGATAACTATATTATTACCTTTTCATATACCTGAAGATTTATGTTGAAAATCACTTGCAGATAATGAATTTTATTTACTTCAGTTAATTATTTGAGTTTTTATACTCTTCTGCTTGCGATATGCGTTTAATTGAAAGTTAGTAGTAGCAAATTCCACAATATAAACTTTTTAATGCACATGATTTTCATGATTCGAGTCAACATTTAAAGGATTATTTGGAAGCAGCCCATCATTCAGATATAAAAATACTCTCGTCCGCATTTTTAATTCTCGAAATTTAAGTTTTATTCCTTTTTTATTAGTGATTGGTATAACCTTTTCCGTTAAGTAGCTGGAATTGAATATATTTTTAATTGAATGTTTAATTTTAGTACTGATAATAAAGTTGAAAATGTAATAATTTGTATTCATAGGATTATTTCGTATCAAATATCCGTAAAGGTTACCTCAAAATGGAAAGAGTAGTTTGACTGAATGTTTAGGGACAGATTTAAAAACAGATAATACGAAAACAAATCATTTAGATATGTAATGCAGTCATTTTAAGCCTCAATCTGCGGAAAAATTCCTAGTGAGCTGAGTTTGCCTTCATCATTTTGATGAATATGTAAAAAATGGACACTGATATCGTGCCGGCTAAAATAGTTATTTGTATACCTAGGCCGCGAAATACCTTTTTAGCGTACCGAAAGAGAAATTATCGCCGAGGCCGCTTGCGGCCGAGGCAGGATAATCTTGAGGTAGCTAAAAAGTTTCGCGGCCATGGCATACACACTATTTTTCGTGCAATCGACAAAATTATTAAACGAGGCAATTGCAAATAAAAATATCAGTGCTTTAAAATCAACAGTAATTAACAAGTCACAGCGTTGCTATGGAAAGACTGTTCGAATATATACAAAATATTTTGACAGTTCTTGACAGAACGCAAAATGCATTGAGATACATGATGTCTCTTTTGAAATATCATAGTTGTTGTTACTTTTTGGTATAAGTGACGTTTGGTTTGGCGGCCGTTGCTATGGGTAACGGCCGCGAAATTAAATTTCGCGGACTGTGGTGCGTACGCGAAGTACTCGCTTCGCGTGCGATTGCACGAAAAAGTTATAATGATTAATGATTTTTTTTGTCAACCGTTTTGATGGAGTTTGGCGCTGAGAAAGCGACTAAATTATGATTATGCAAAGCGAGTTTCTTTTTACATTGTTTTCCTAGTAGCCATAATCCATGATATGTAATGAAAGGTGTTTTCAATCAATAGTGAAGAAAATTAATTTTTTCTTTAATAAAGAAGGTTTTATTTAAAAACTGAAAAATGCAACAAATATAAACGTTTGTATACATTTTTGTTAATTCGTTCATTGTCGATATCCTCAGTTTCTCTATCATTGAAATTTGCTGACAAAACATCAAGTGGACTTATTCCTATGCTTAAGTCGACATCTTCATCATTGAATGATTCCACGTTTGAGCAATGTCCACAAACGTTTGAGCATCTCAAACCAATTTGTTTACATCCACATTTGCCTCCACAACTTTTTGTATGATTACAAGAGATTGTGATCAGTAAGATCATCGGGTGATGTTTTAATAAAGTTTTTACTGGAAGCCGTATGTTATTGTTTATTTCCCAACCTGACTGTTTTCCTATCCAGGTTTGTATTTGATAATACACTCGATAAATATGCTATTGAACATTCGCAGAAGTCACAGGATTTGGAAATCAATATTACTTTCACCTCTACTGATACTAGCATTGTTAAATATTTGTAAACCACATGTAACTTCTACTGCATCAAAATCCGACGATTCACTGCATATAAAACATGTATCGCTCATCATTAAAATTGTCCAGGAGCATGAAAAAGAAAAAGGGAATGGTATCATGGGACACCAGGTAGTAACGAAGTTCCTTCGGGAGGCTCCCCTCATTTGTAAATTGATGGCTAAAAGTCCAGAGTTGACGAAGCCAAATTGTACGGAGGTCGGGCGTGTGAGAGAGCACACCTCTTTTAAAGAAAAAAAAAGTTCTTTCGGATAATAAAGAAGGACCACGATTGGCAAAAAAGAAACATGTGCGTCTCGGGGCGAACGACAGAAGTGATAACTTATACTAATCCAAGTTGAAATAATTAATAAATAAATGTGAGGCTAAGAGCTCTACGAGATTACAAATAAAAAAATTAAAAAAGCCTGGAGTCACCTCTGGGATTCGAACCGAGAAATAAGGTAATTATGTTCAGTACTCAGACCCTTCAATGCAATGTAGAATAGAGACGCAAGAGTGTATATAACGAGAGTGTAACGTATCGCCACGCTATGTAATGGAATATAAACCTACTATATATATATATATATATATATATATATATATATATATATATATATATATATATATATATATATATATCTACATAGTCATTATCTTATGGAACAAATTTGTAATACTTCATCTTTTCATTATGCCATATCTATATTATTGTCGTAATCTATTCTTTTATGCATACAACTTATACAAAATTATTTCGATGTTTCACATCCGCCAGGCATCCCGCGACGGCTCATGACGCTTTCGCGTTGCTTGTACATGAATTTATGAGTATATACTATGCATTGGCGATTGGAGTGGCGGATTGGGATCAGGAAGAGAAGGGATGTGAGAACGGAAAGGAAGAGGGAGAAAGAGAAAGGTATTATACAATATTCGCTTGTGTGTCGTCATTTCCGTAACGGTTTTTGTCTCACATATTTTTCAGTTTGGCCGCGCAGCAAAATCCCTATCTCCCCCAAGCGTGCCGTAAGGCACTTCGTTCCAAAAATATTTTTCAAATGAGCTAAACACAGTCCGACAATCTGTAACAAGTATAAAGGGCGTCGGGAAATACATATAACCAGCTCAGTTTGAAGACTGATAATTAAATTTTTTGAATTATTG